>CM032452.1:98719472-98794472 GCA_019049505.1 Pachyrhynchus sulphureomaculatus | reverse complement strand
GAATGGCCTTTAAAGCCTTCTTCGATTCGGTTTTAATCCCCTCAATCGACTCAAAACTGTGTCCTCGAAGCGGTTTTTTGAGTTTAGGGAATAGCCAGAAGTCCGACGGAGCTAAATCAGGCGAATAAGGCGATTGCGGAATGATATGAATTTAATTTTTGATGAAAAAGTCGCGAAGAACCAATGCTATGTGAGAAGGCGTATTATCGTGATGAAAAAACCAAGAGTTATCGGCCCATAATTCCGGTCTCTTGAGACGAATACCTTCACGTAAACGACGCATAACATTCAAATAATATTCATTGATGACAGTTTGGCCCGGCGGAAGAAATTCATAATGAACAACACCACGATAATCAAAGAAAACTGTTAACATCACCTTGATTTTCGACTTGCTTTGGCGTGGTTTCTTCGGTCACCAAATGACTTTTTTATCATTTCGAATGTTTGGAAAGCCGAAAAACCATTTTTAAAACAAAATTTAATGCAACTTCTTTGCTGAATTTTTTCACTCATGTTAAAAATCGAAAAACGCACTTTTGCTGTTGAACGAATGTAAGCGAATCTTATTAACTACTGACGCTATAGTCTTAAAATTTGACACAGATAGCAGTTACGGTCCTACAAACCTAACGAAAAAAAATTAATCCGATTTGTAAATACCCGGGAGATTTAAATTTAAAAGTCTTACTATTTTTTGATCACAGTAGTATATTGTTTTATTATTTTTTTAAATTTAAAATCATACTCTTGCAAGAAGGTAACAGTGCAAAGATCTCGTAAGGAAAAGACAAACTGTCCCTGGATTATTTTAGAGAAAGAATAGTTCCAGCCAAAATAAAAGAGAACTATTGGTCAGTTAATCTAATAGCAATGTAAAATGGGTTTTCTCAATCCAATTAGTTATACATTTTTGACGCCCGGTGAAGGCTTTTCCCTTTTTGGCGTTTTTTAATTTATTTTATTATTTTTAGCTATTTGTACTCTTATTGCACGGCAATATAGATCTTTGGCAGCATTGTTCTTTTAATCAAATAAGTATCAATAGGCAACTTTTAAAGATTCTAGATGTATTTGTGGTGTTTATTTAAAGCACTTCTTATTTTTATAAATATAGAACGATTCTAATGTGATTTTCAATTATAGATCAATTTTAGTTATAGCCTTATAGTTCAGCAAGCTGTCAGACATGTTTGCTAGGAATCTACTTCAGAATTTGTAGATTATGTGTGTTTAAACCAGCCTTGCCATTTATTATACAAAATTGTGATTTTGAAAGTATTTTTTTAAAATTAGATTTATTCATTATACTGTCGAATCCTGAATTTGATACCTGTAGTAACTTTTTTACCAAAACGTTGCCAAACTAGTAAAATAGAAAATATTTACAAACCATTTTGTTGGCTATTTAAATGTTTTTTTTTTGTTTTTAACTGAAAAATAAATCTTGTGACTTTTAACTGTTTTATTTTTCCTTCTTGGACGGGTACCGACATAAAAAATAAAAAATTATTCCTAATATTTCGTCCGTTAAAGCATTAGCTTTAAAAAATATTTTCGTCGTAGCTTTTTTGACATTCAACCACTGGCTTAAAAAATATGGAAACCGGTCAAGTGCAAATGGGACTTGCGCAAATAGTGTTCCATACCGTGATTGCTTTCGAAAAATAAAAAAAAATCCTATCTTTGTTTTTATATACCAGATAAATTATCACCCGTGATAATTTTCATTCAATCTACACTTTATGGAGAATATTCCAGAATGTTTATAATATAATATAATGAAAAGTTTGCGCGAGTGTTACATCATATATATGTTTAAACGCCTGTTTTCAGAAACTTTCATTTGACACCTCACTCGATGGGATTGAAAAAAAAAATGTTCACTTTCGATTTCACCCCCCCCAAAACTAACCCTTAAGTCAAAATTTAACTTTCAAAACTACTGTGCTTGGGCCATTAATTCCTATATTTGTGACAAATTTCTACATTCTGTGCCTAATAATTTCGAAAAAAATCGGCTGTGACAAACAAATCGTAACTCATCGTTTCCATTTGTCCTTCCTCGAGTCTGTCTTGTTAATGCTGGATCGCGTTTAAATGTAAACCTTGGTTTCGTCTTAATTTTAGCGTTATTTCAGCTACCATCTTTAAGAGATATTTTCATCCTAACTTTTTGTAATCTTAACCACTGCCTCAAAAATATTTTTACCTATTTTGTATCGTATGAACCGCTGACTTTATAACAAAGATATTTTGTACCAACTTTTTGGTTGTTTAGAGCACTTGCTTCAAAGAAATATTTTTGTCTTAATTTTTTCTCAATGAAACCGAAAATATTTTGATCCATTTTTCTGTCATTCGAACTATTGGGACAAATGAACTATTTTTGTCCTGATTTTTCTCGATTAAGCCACTAATCTAAAATATTTTGACTATTTTCTTTTTTAGCGCTTGAACCACTGGCTTTAGTGAGATATTTTTGTCAATTAAATCACCGCCTTAACGATTTTTTGTCATTTGAATAACAGGCTTCAAAAAAATTTTCTTCAGAGTTGTTCAAGCGACAACAAAAATAGGCCAAAAATATTGTTAAGCCAATCGTTTTAACCAGCAGAAATATTAGGACAAAGTAATTTCGTTAAAGCTAATGATTCAAACGACCGAAAGTTAGGACACATATATCTTTAAAACCAGTGGTCTAAATGACAAATCCATAAATTTACTTAGAAAAATTTATAATTTCTTGTAAATACTATAATACAAAAAATTTATCACTGTTTCACATTCAAGGCCAATAAGTTTTGGCCCTTCTACCCTTATTCTTGGGTAAATCAGGTCTAAGAGCTCGAGGAATATAATCCGCCGGTTTATCATTCAACTTCCTATCTTGAGGTTTCTGGAAAAACTCGAAGAAC
Organism: Pachyrhynchus sulphureomaculatus; assembly: GCA_019049505.1. Classification (NCBI taxonomy): domain Eukaryota; kingdom Metazoa; phylum Arthropoda; class Insecta; order Coleoptera; family Curculionidae; genus Pachyrhynchus; species Pachyrhynchus sulphureomaculatus. The sequence continues at coordinate 98,791,554 of CM032452.1, read as the reverse complement.
CTCCTCCTCTTTTCCCTGAAGACTGTTTTATGATCGATTTTGTAGATCTTCTCCCAAGCATAGATTTCGTCTATTGGTTTGTGCTTGGGTCTGTTTGAAACAATGTGTTTGTATTCATGTTCCAGCCATCGCCGTTTATCGTCATCCTAGAAATAAATTTTATGGGCATTATTACATGCATTATCTCGACCTATATAATCTAAGAACTACTAAGATTTATCCAGAACTTTTCACAAATGAATTATTTTGCTTAGGTATACAGGATAAAACTTACCTCATAATCGGCTATTATTTTCTCCTCCTGGCTCAAATAAGGCCTCAAATTCATTCCCAGTCGCTCGCCAGGCACATTGCTATACAACTTAATCAAATTCTTCACTACTTCTTCATTGAATCCAATGATTTTTCCATTGCCAACCTCTTCATATAGCTTTAATTCCTCAGTCGTCCAGCATATGTTCTTTTTTGGGTTTTCCTTAATATTTTTCATGGTCAACAGTATCGTGTTTAGTTGATAGATGTAAAAACTAAATTTTTTTCCATTGGTGATTATGGTTTGTGTTACCAGCGGGTATGTTATATCGTTGAAAGTAGTAAAACCTATAAAACAATAACATAGACAAACACAATATGCTTTAAGTTACAGTTGCACTGAAAACCTATATATATTTACCTAAATGATTTGCCTGTGAATGCAACCATGCATACGAAGATAATATGGCTTGCCGATGCACTGCCTCTTTATGGTCTTCCTCATCTTGAATAAGAGTGGCTCTTGTCAATATGTGACCTCTTTTAAGGAACGAGATTAGTCCAAAAGTGTGCGACTCCCCTGGCCAAAATCCTAGGACAAGAAGTGTGTTGAATATATTTTCCAATAAAAAAGAGGTTTTTTTTTTTTGGCATTGTGAAGTATTAAAAATTTATCCTAAATTACAGCTTATTACCTGGTATATTTGCCATGTATCTATGCTCTGTGCCCATACCCACTACTCTTGGGTCATACTGGAAATAAGGAACTTCTAGTGCTGGATTTTCTGTTTCTGATGGGGGTATGACAAATGGAAGAGGTAATTGTGCCCTAAAAATTATTTTTAAAGTAAAACTCAAAAGATTTAATAAGTAGCAATAACAGAACTAGGTTAATACTACCAATTCTAGTATCTGCCAACAACGACATAAATACACAGTAGTAGACAATTTAAATAAATATTTTCATACCTGATTGTTAATATTGGTGAACCAATATAGTACATAAGTCGATCTGTTGGTTTATCCGCGTGACCTTTAAGGTGTTCTACACCTTTCTTGCTTCTCTTTATGTGTTCTGGGGGGTTCATACCACCTACAAACCATGCTGATTCTAGTCTTGTTTCAAGATCCACCTTAAATGTCCAAAATAAAAATTTTAGAATGAATTTATATATTGAAAAATTTATTTCTTATTTAGTTCTATAAAATTTACCTCATTGTTAATAATATGAGCATATTTATGTGCCAAAGTGTTACTCAAAACTCTGTTAATAGCCTTTACAATGCTAGATCCTATAATATCTTCTTTTTGACCATCAGTCAACTCATCATTTCTCAAATCATGAAGTCTCCTGAAAAAATGAAAAATATTTTCTTTACAAGTACAAATTTAAACATAAATGTAGGATCTTACTGTATTCCTTCTATTTCTATTAATAATGCCTCCTGAATATCCCTTGAAATATCATCCACTTTTTCAATCTGAATATTGTTGTAATGTTCTGGTAAATCCTTACTTTTTATTAGATGTGTTTTAGTAACGTGTTGAGCTAATGTCAAGCTATCATAAGGGTTTTGTTCTTCCAACAGCATATAGCTTTTAAAACCGTAGTATCTGAAAAAGAAATATCAAGCTAAAAATAGCAGTTTTCTTCATCGTTTCAACCATGTTAATTTTCAAGTTAACAGTTTTCTAAATATAAGTATTTCCTAATATAATTCTGTTTTATCAACAAAATGACAAAATAAAAGAGGGCCTCACCGTGGCATATTTAGTTTAATTTGTTTTTCTTCAACAGTCTTAACACTTTTAATTTCGTCATAAATGACTTGTTTTTTTCTTTCGGCCTTTTTTTCTGGAGAAAGGTCTAATATTGGTGGATACTGTGGGGTTGCTGTATATTCTTCGTCCTCCTGGGGAGCCGCAGTGGAAAAGCATCTTGCTCTTGATATGATTCGAGGTGTGAGAGTACGATTGATACGAATTAAGCTCATTTTTTTGTCGTTTTCAGTAGTTTTTTGACAAAAATTGTGTTGAAAATTAAAACCTAGCATCACATAACCACATTTTTCTTCTTTTCTAAGGCATTAACAAGGATTCGGAAGGTACGATAAAAGATTTGTTGGTTGCATAATCCTAAAAGATTTTTTTTAGGATAGTAGATCAATTAACGAAACCGAGCAATTTCGATTGGTTTGGTACGAAGGCGCCTACAAATAATTCCACTTTGAAATTTTGACAACTAACTTAACCTTACTTTTAAAAACCATAATATTGAGAAAATTGGTATTTTGAAAAAATTATATTCTTAATTAAGTTTGCTTGGAATCATATGTGACTAATCAAAATATAAATTGACTATAAACTCACTAATGATAATGCTTTTTGAAAATTGTTTAAATATAAAATCTTTAAAAAATAGTATAAATAAAATTTAGAAAGGACAATAAACATGGAAATTCACTCTGAAATAAAAACAGAACATGTAGGGCTTGAACTAAACTCTCACAACGAAATACTAGAAAAGCATGTTGCCGAGGAAAATTCCCAATGTGAGACAAGTCTAGTTAAACCTGGACGTAAAGGGAAACCAATACCAGGTTTTGCAAGAGAAATTATTTTAAAAGTACAAATAAAAAAAAACATTTAGTGTTAGTATACAGTTGTATAATACAAATTTTAGGTAGCGGCTGCTTGTGAACAAGAAGCTATTAGGAACTGTTCAAAGTGTCCTCTCAACGCACCTACAAAAAGAGCTGCTAATTATACAGGAGTTTCTGAAAGAACTATTCAAAGAATCAGAAATGAAGATAGGAAGAGAAAGCTAAGTGAAAATGCAGTGGATGAATTTATCGATACTCATAAAAAATCTGTGGTAACTTTTCCTTTTTTTCAATACATTTTATTTACCAATTTCTGTCTTTCCAATTTTCAGGAGAGGGACAATATATCTATAATAGTGATTTTTTAAAATTAAATTTAATGTTTAAATTTTAGATAAGGAGAGATCATCCTGATGACGAATCAAACTATGATACCATGAAAAGAAAAAGTAAAAGAGGACAAACCATACCAAATAGTGCAAGAGATGTAATATCCAAGGTTATAGATGCGTGTGATAAAGAACAAAAGGATGGAGAATATATATTGCCTTTTATAAGCAAAAGTAAAAGAACGGCTCTCTATACAGGTAAGTTTAAGCCACAAAAAATATATTTTATCTTAGGCTATTGTTGATAGTCACAATATTTCCTTTTTTTTTTCTTTTATCAATTATATTAATAACTTCCATTATATTTAATAAAATAGAGTAATTTGAAATAAGGGAATTAGTTTAAATATTTCTAAAGAGCTTTTAGGTTATTGTGGACTTTTAAGTAAGGAACAAAAATAATACCACAATCATATAATGAATTGCTTCTGGGAGACCAATAAGAAACACTTTTTGATTTTGTAGTTAAAAAGTAGATGCTAACCCAGTTGTGTGTTGTATGTTTAATAAAATGACTAAAATACATAGTCAACCGAAGTGTGGGAAATGGTATTAGCTTTTGATATTAAACAATTATTATATTGGCTACATTAAAAATTGTGTTTACTGTTACCCATCTTGTTCAGGAGTAATCGGAAACATTATATACCAGTATGGTCTGTCAAGTAAGAATGTAACCGCTCTTATTCTTGAAAAAATGTGTTTCGAGAAAATTTTTTGCCATCATTAAAGTAGATAATGTTAAGTTGATATATTAAGAAATTGCGGATTGACAGCTGATGATTGGCAAAGTCCTCAGTGCTTCGAAAATAGCATGGTCGCCCAAATGGTGGGCATGATAAGTCAGCTTACATGTGATTTTCTAGAACAGTGAAACAAAATTAGTTTTTTTCTTAGTCCAAAAGCTAGTGAAATACATAGACACATTTCGAAAAAAATGAAATTGATTTAAAGTAAAACATACATTTTTTTTTCCCAAAGCCATTTCACAAAAAAAAAAAAAATTTCGTTGCTTAGAGTTCCAAGAAAATCGAGATATTAATATTTTTAAAAAATCCTACCTATTTTCCTAGAAAAATATATGATGACTAAATTTAAAAAAATCAAGTAGATTAATTGTAAATTGGTGAAGCTAGAGTGCCCATCGATTTTGAAAATTCTGTTTTAAGAAAAACGAGTTTAAAGTTTTCATTACAATTTAGTCATGAATAAAAACGATTAAAATTAAAATTACCTCTAATCTGCGAATCCAGGATCATAAAACATTCCTTCTGCATCAATAACATCCATATCTGCTGCCTTTCTGGTCGATTTGGCTTGTTTTCGAGCAATTTGGAGCTGTCGGTCAGGGCGCGATCAGCCAATTTCACGCGCTTCTCGTCCGTTTCTCATTTAAAATTATAGCCTCCTGAACAAATAGGCCTCCATCATTTTTAATACACTTCTCATGCCATCATGAGGGACGTCGATTTTGGAGTGATCGCTCATATCGTGAAAATTAAACTTTTGTTTGCATTATGCGTGAATCCTCCTAAACAACGATTTAACAATTCTTCATAAATTGGCAGAATCGCATCATAAACTTTTGAATCCATTGCAGGTTTATGTTTATAATTGTTTAATTCATCGCGTGCTTTTGCCTTCTGCTAACTGCCCTTATGCCCACTGTACACAGATATTTTATCACTCATAGTTTATTATCATTTAATTTAAACACAGTAAAAACCAAAAAAAAAAAACAGAAAACGTTCGAACACGCAGCTACAGCGTTTATACTCAAGCGTCGGTTATAGCCGTTATGGCTCTTCCTTCCAATTATTTCAATAGTAAACAGCATACACGCTATCTGTTGACAGGTAGAAAAGGTCAAGACTCATAAGATAAGTTACTTTAGGCAGCTAAAGGGCCCGAAACTCCGTTTTCGTTGAAACCGCCATGCGAGAACGTTTGCGCGCTGATATGCGCTCTACTTCTAGAGCTCGAAAACTGCCCTTTTGATATCGTTTTGTAACCAATCGAATATCGTTTTCATATATAAAGAGTACTTTAAGCAAAAAAATTGAATTTTTGAAGAGGTCAAAGTGGTGTTACCCTTAATTTTGTTGCTCCTTGACGCAGCGTCAAGTTCGGGTCCCGTGAAAACAAGACACGATTCCTTTTTCGACTTTCGGAATGACTTTGCCTACCGAGCCACGTTTTGGCAAGTTGTCGACATTTTTAGTCTCGTTAAAACCATTTACTCACTTCTTCACAAACGAGACCGACTTTTTAATACCCCAGAATGTGTCATTTTAGGCCCGTTTGGATGAGAACAAAGAAAGACTGCCTCAAACCGACGCGCAAACAAGTGACTCGTTTTGGGTTTTACGTGATTTCGACGAAAGTTCGGAATCGACTGATACTTTTACTAACATGATTTGATCTATGTTAATGACCTGCCCCGTTTGACAGTGGCTGGCAGATTTACCATCTTTGCTGATGACACCACAATTTTGTGGCACAATAAGGATGTGGGGAAACTTCGGGCCGATGTTCAGGCAGATTTATCTAAGATGAAGGTTTGGTGTGATGATAACAAACTGCCCTTCAATATAGCCAAGAGAAGGATTCTGAGCTTTGGATGCAATATAGAGAATGTTAATATTGAGAATGAGATCATCTCTGCAGCTGATAAGAATTCATTTCTCGGTATAATAACTGACTCATCGCTGCGGTTTGAGGATCACATTCTCACCATCTGCAGCAAAATTTCTTGAGGCTGTTACGCCCTTAGTGTTAATGCAAGTAGCCTGAGGCTGGATGTGGCTAGAACCTCTTATTTTTCACTAGTTGAGGCTCATTTGCGGTATGGGATCTGTTTCTGGGCTTGCTGCTCCCGAGTTCACTTTATTGCTGTTTTTGTATTGCAAAAAAGAGCTATTAGATATATTTCAGGAGCTGGAGGGACCATTGTTTTCTTATTCTTACTCTTTGTGTCCTATTTATCCTGGAAACTGCTATCATAATCTTTAAAAAACATCGTCTTATGGCATTGCCAGTCAGCCGGTACGGCACTAGGCGAGCGTTCGTCCTGCCATTCCCGGCCCCAAAATCGGAGCTAATCAAATCTGCAATTGTTTATAATGGCAAGAAAATATACAATCCTCTGCCTCTCAAATTGAGAGGACTGAATTGCGAGAGGGTCTTTAGACGAAAGACTATGGCCCTACTTATAAAAAAGGCATACTATGCACTTGAGGAATTCTACAATGATAGACTGGAATAAGCATATAACAGTAGTTGAGTGGTTGGCATTTGGGTTGACTTATGTGTAAATTTTATTTCTTTTATTTTGGATTTACTGCATTGACTGCTAATCTTGTTCTTTATTCTTTGAATTTGTGTTTGTGTTTATTAATATAATAATAATTTAAGTTAAGCTTGCTTTGTCACCAAATACGTTGTATTTTAGGACAATAAAGCATATTTCTATTCTATTCTATTCATGCGCCGTAGATAAAGCTTTCCTCTACCGATTTTTTGTTGAATCGCTAGAATCGTATCTACCAAAAATGAATTATCACAGACATGTTCTTACTTGACAGATTCTATATACACAATATATAATATCTCTAGTTTCGTTTTTGTATATCTAGATTTGTGTTTATTTAAAGAAGAATTATCTCAACTCATCCTAATACATTAATAATTCCATTTTTACGTTTTACTAGCAAATCTTGTGCTTATTATTAATGCATACCTTTCAAAAGCAGGCGTTTCTCAAAGAACTATTCAGAGGATAAAAAATGAAGATGAAAAAAGAAACAATACCGATCAAGAGAGAGTGTTAACTACACCTGGTAAGAAACGGAAAAGATCAACATTTAATGATAAAATAGATGATTTTGATTTCCATCTAATACGCCGGCTAATTTATGACTTGATACTAGTTAAAAAAGTTTCTCCTACTTGTACATCGTTGCACACTGCAGTTAAGGAACGAATAATTTTTCCTTATAGTGAGGACACTTTATACAGGTGGGTTATTTCCCTTGAAACTGCACTTAATTATTTCAACTTTGAGATTTTTAAAATATGGATGCTATTAAGAAAGTCCTATACTGTAGCATATTTTCGCCAATAAAACGCTGAAAGCGACTTACAGCGGTCTATTCGAGTCATGACGTTGGGCTTAAAGGAATTTCATTAATTTTTTTTATAATCTTCGTCTTTGATTTCTCTATCGATCTGTCTGAGCGGATTTTTGATTATTGACCATGATTTGAACTCATTTTTCAATATAGTTTTAGCCATTTACACCAAGAACATCAAACCTATCATAAGCCTATGCAAAGAGGAAAATGATCAGATGAACGTTTCCTTAAGGTTTTTAAACCAGAAACTCCAAACTTAATATAACCTAACACAGCGAAGACCAAACCTAACAGAACCTAATGTAGCGAATTCCAAACATTAGGTTATGTTAGGTTTGGAGTTCGCTACATTAGGTTATGTTTGGTCTTCGCTATATTAGGTTCTGTTAAGTTTGGAGTTCCTGGATTAAAAGCAGTAAGTTTAGGACACGTTCATCTGATCATTTTTCCTCTTTGCGTAGGTTTGATGTTCTTAGTATAAATGGTTAAAAACTATATTTATTGAAAAATTAGTTCAAATCATTTCCAATAATCAAAAATCCGCCCAGACAGATCAATGGAGAAATCAAGAACGAAGATTATAAAAAAAATTATTGACTTTCCTTGAAAATTGTATGTTTCATTTTATTGTCTAAAAAAAGGTTTTTGAAAAAATGCAATATATATTGATATTAGTAAAAATCATGGTAAATAATCAAAAATCCGCTCAGACAAATCGATAGAGAAATTAAAAACGAAGATTATAAAAAAAGTTATTGAGTTTTATTGAAATTTGCGGAACTGAGTCCCATTTTTATTTTATAGTAAAAATCATGGTAAAAATCATGGTAAATAATCAAAAATCCGCTCAGACAGATCGATAGAACAATCAAGAACGATGATTCAAAAAAAATATATATATTGAGATTTCTTTAAGCCCAACGTCATGACTTGAATAGACCGCTACAAGACGCTTTCAGCGTCTTATTGGCGAAAATATGTGCTGCAGTATAGGACTTTTATAACACAGTGCAACACATAAAATGTAAACTAAATTCTGATTTCAGTTTCTGGAAGTCTCCACCCAAACTAGCAAAACCCTATTTGGGTTTTGATAGTTTAGTTCGAATTTTTTTTTTTGCCATCATCAATTTTTTTGCTCGAGCTTTGGTTTTGCACTGCTATATCTCGTAAATTATTGGAAATTTCTCAATGCAATCTTTAGACGAAATGTTCTTCACACCAAAATACACAATTTTTGTGAACATGTCGAGGTCAGATTTTCACTCTTTCGTGATGTTTCTAGTGCAGAAAGCCCGAAAAAATGCCATTTTTTCACATTTTCGACCATAACTCACAAACCGTGCATATTTTAGCATAACTGTCTTCGACAAAAATTTTCTCTGCATCAACACGAGTAACTTGAACATTGCAATAACCTACAATCGATCCTTATAGTTCTTTTGGCCGTTGTAAGGAATTTCGCCACCAAATAGTACATTTCACACCAAAATTTCAGCTTTCATCAGCAGATATATCTTTTTTTGTGTTAAAGTTTTATTAAAGTTTATTAAAGCGTGTGTGTTTTTTTTTCTATTTCTTTTTTTCTATTTTTTTCAAATGGTTAGTAAGCATTCAAAAGTGAGCTAAAAACCAGTTTCTTGAACGTAAAACCTGAAAAAAAAGCTGAAATTTTGGTGTGAAATTCCTTACAACGGCCAAAAAGAACTATAAGGATCGATTATAGGTTTGCAATGTTCAGCAAAGTTACTTGTGTTGATGTAGAGAACATTTTTGTCATAGACAGTTATGCTAAAATATGCACGGTTTGTGAGTTATGGTCGAAAATGTGAAAAAATGGCATTTTTTCGGGCTTTCTGCTTTCTCAAAAAGTTGATATCTAGTTTTGAACCAAAACCCTTCATATATGCCTTAGGAGCACAGTGGCATAGTTTTCTTTTATAAAGTCTGTGGATGGTGTCTCTACCTTAAAAGGGTTTAATTAAATAAGTTTTTAGGCTGTTACACTGCAAAGGGTTTATATGGTATAAAGGTCAAAAAGGAAAGAGAGTATTACTAGAACAACCTGAGATTTTTAAAAATAGACTGGATTTTTTACAAAAAATAAAAAAGTATGAAGAACAGGGGAAATTTATTATTTATTTAGATGAAAATTGGATTGGATATAGTAAAGAAGATGGTTATTTTAATCGAGGAATTTTTGGAGTTAAAGGTGGAATATGTTGTTCAGGAAGATTAGTAGTGTTCAATGAATTTTCCGCTGTGGGGTTTATTAACAGAGCTGAGAAAATATTTAGACCAAATATTGGTAAGTTCAAGCAAAAATAGTTAACAAATGACATTTTTTATGTTACATCTGCTGTTAAACTTCCTTGGCTCGTCGTTTTTAGTTGATCAACAAACAAAACCGGACATTTCTACTGTAGAAAAATGGATGAAAGAAAACCTGTTTCCGAATATACCACTAAACAGTGTTGTAGTAATGAGCACCAACTTGTATAAAAAGGTAAATAAAATAACATCGGTTACCCTTTGCCGACTCTTTCTTAAGCACATTACTGCCTTTTAGGAAGAAAATACACCCAATGAATACAGTTCTAAACAAGCTTTAATACAATTCCTTAGAAAAAAGAAATTAAAATTTAGTCCAACACAGACATGTTTAGATTTGTACGGAATTATTAAAAATTATTTGGCGAAGTTACCTAATGAGTGGACCGAAATTGACAAGATAATTGAAAGTCATGGACACATGGTATTGAGGTAAAAATGCAAGAAATATCAAGTCTTCTATTAAATAAATAACCGGCCAAGTGCAAGTTGAACTTGCACAATTAGTGTTCCGTACGTTGATTGCTTTTAAAATAAAAAATTTTGTTACAGTGGTCTAAAATGATCCGTGACTTCACAAAACACACCCCAAATGAGTTTTCAACAAAGTTTGTTTCCAATCTTTACTAAAAATTGATGACCTTGAAATTTTTGTTTTTTTTTATATACCAGATAAATTATTAAAGGTGACTCGTGACGATTTTCGTTCAATTTACACCCCGTGGAGAATATTCCAGAGTTTTTTCAAAATTTTTTGATCAGTACTTTTCGAGATAAGGTGGAGGGACAGCGATTTTTCGCGATTTTTTTAAAAATAATACAGAGAAAAGTGTGCGCAAGTATTACATTATATATATATATATATATATATATATATATATATATATATATATATATATATATATGTATATATGTATATATATGTATATATATATATATATATATATATATATATATATATATATATATATATATATATATATATATATATATATATGTATATATATGTATATATATATATGTATATATATATGTATATATATATATATATATATATATGTATATATATATATATATATATATATATATATATATATATATATATATATATATATATATATATATATATATATATATATATATATATATATATATATATATATATATATATATATATATATATATATATATATATATATATATATATATATATATATATATATATATATATATTTTACTCGTGTTTTCACAAGCTTTCATTTGACACCACACTCGATGTCCTAGTAAAAAAATTTTTTTTTCACTTCCAATTTTACCCCCCAAAACTAACCCCTTAAGTCAAAATTGAACTTTCAAAACTACACAGCTCTGATGAGGCCATCAATTTCTATATTATTACCAAATTTCAACTTTCTATGACAAATAGTTTTGGAGAAAATCGGGTGTGACAGACAGACAGACATCGAAGTCATCTTATAAGTGTTCCATACGGAACACTAAAAAGCCCTTAGGGCTGCTGGACTGTCTAAAAGAATATATATTTCTTGATTGCGGTACTCTCTGTAATATTCTTGTGAATACATGCTCGTATTGGGCGAATTTCTGTCTAGAAGATCCTTGTACTTGCCTCTATTGGAATGCTACAGCTCCACTTGGGCTTTTCTGCTTATATGCCAGAGGTATTCCGTTCAAAGTTCTTAATTCATCTATATAATAGACCAAACCAATCGCCTTCGTCGGAGCCTCCACTTCCATCTATAGATTTGTAACGCACCCAATTCTATATGGTTATATGTAAGGTATGAGAGCTTAAAAGTCTCCAATCACAAGCAGATTAGTGCGGCGACTGACTGCCTCACTCAATAAAGCAGGTAGTGTACTTCCCTTATTATTGTACATTCTTACTCCGTTTATCTTTTAATGGCAATGTACCAAGGCTCCGTTTGTTTACATCTGAACCCGATCCAAGATTAACAGTCGAGGAAGAGCGACCGGAAATGATGAGTTACAATTTGGTTGAATGTAAGTGTTGTCAGATTTCTAAAATTTAAGATTTTCAATGGTTCATCGGCTTTCGCTATATTATTAAAAGTCTAATCTAAGGAAATAAAATTATTGTGCGTAGCTTTAACTGATAGAGAAGAAAGTAAATAAGATTATATTTTTAAGAAACAGCTGCGTATATTTTTTAAATTTGTACTTTAATACGTTTTGTGTGATCACATATAACCTGCTAATACAATTAACAAATATAAGTGACACCGGTACCTATGGACAGCCAGATTTACTAGCAGAAGACGTGCGATCAGTTATGCAAAATCCGTTAAATCAGAAGCAGAACACTCAGTTTCATGCCAGGGCTAAAACTGTATTTTGCCTTATACAGTCTGTCAAGTAAGAACGTGTCTGCGATAATTCATTTTTGGTAATTGCGATTCTAGTGATTGAACAAAAAATCGGTAGAGGGAACCTTTATTTACCACACATTTTAGTAAAAGTATCAGTCGATGTCGAACTTTCGTTGAAATCATGTAAAATTCAAAATGAGTCACTTTTTTGCGTATCGGTTCGAGGCAGTCTTCCTTTGTTCCCATCCAAAGGGGCCTAAAATGACATATTCCGCTGCCGCTATATTAAAAAGTCGGTATCGTTTGTGAAGAAGTGGGTAAATCATTTTAATGAGACGTGGCTCGGGAGGCAAAGTCACACCGAAAGTTGAGAAATGAATCGTGTCTTTGATTTCACAGGACCCGAAATTGATGCTGCGTCAAGTAGCGGAAAAATTAAGGAAATCGAGTTTGATTGTGTCCTATGACACAATCAAACTCGACATTATTCGACAACATCTTCGTGATATAAAATTCCGAAGCAAGCTGGAGAAACTTTTGCTGGGCGAAAATCACGTCACAAAGCGACTCGCTTGGGCTTACGATAAGATACTAGAGTGACCCTCACAATGACTGCCACATTTTCTTCCAGAATATGAGCGGTCACGTCTTACTTGACAGACTGTATTGGTTACCTATTACGTGCCTAATTCCTGGTTCAGAATCCAGGAAGACTTTTCATCGAAGACACGAGGTATCCTATTCTTATTCTAAATTAAATCCAATTATTTTTCCAGATTGTCATCATACATGTCAGAATTCAACCCCATAGAACTAGCCTGGGCCGATATCAAACGCTATGTCAGAAACAAAAACCCCAATGGCAAGTTATCTCAAAAACTTCTAAAAAAATACACTCTCGAAGCTCTCGACTGCCTCCAAAATGACACACTTCAAGGTTACGTCAATCACGTGATTCGTATGGAAGATTATTTTTGGGAGAGACAACGGTCTATACAAGAACATTACGATAATGTTACTAATAGTAATGGTAGTGGTGTTTTCAATAATTGTACAATTCGAAATAGTAACGCCATCATCACTGACATACCAATGTTGCCAAATAGTTTGTCAATAACGACGAACAATACAAGTAACAACAACAGTACCCCACTATTGCACAATTATCTGCTAACTAAAAACAGTACTACATTTGATCATCCAAATTTACCGAGTAACAGTAATATGCCTCACAACTGTGATATAGTCATGACTCACCATAGCTATACGTCAGTGTTGCCCCATAATCAGTTAGATTATGACGTGAGAAATATGACAACGCCTATTCTTGATAAATCGGTAATCGTGTGTGAGGCTCATGGGATGGATAGTGGAATGATACAGGCGGGTCCTTCGTACTTGAATCTCTAGGTTATGTTTATAGTCGTTGATTTTGTATCTATTTTTTAATAAAAATTAAATTATATATGGTCTTTTACTTAGTTTAATTTACAGTGAATGTATCTTTATCTAACATAATATTATAAGAGTATGAAGAGACTGGTTATTAAAGAACTGAATATAAGGTATGTTGGATTAATATTTTTTTATTATCTATAATTTAAAATTGTTCAGACATTTTCGTTCCAATTATGTAAACATTTATTGGTTCATCCATCCTATATTTGACGTTTAATAATAAAAACTAGTTCCCAACCTGCCCGTTTTTCCGCAACCGAAACACGAAATTTCTTTGTTAAGTTGAACGACTTCCTGCTGTCTGCGGATATCTGCATGAGTAACCGATGTTCAAGCGCTCAAAGTGAATGAAGAAATAAGCGCACTATCATCTCTAAAGATGCAGATCGGATTTCTGGCTTTCCAGCAGATCGTTAATATAAAAGACAAAGAGAATAGAAGGCAGTGTGGAGCCTGGAGGCACACTGGCGTTGATAGTTAAGATATTGGAAAGAAAATCGTCGACAGCCACTCGTAAAGAACCTTTCTGAGGAAACACGAGAACCATAAACAAGAGTGTAACTTAGCCACCAATCCGTTCTGCCAAACACGGTCGAACGTCTTGGATATATCAAGTGAATCCGCTCGAGATTCTCTAAAAAGTTCAATTGCGTTGTTTCCAATATGTGTTACTTAAGTCAGAAGATTTTCTGTTGATATTTGCTTACGAAAGCCATATTGATGATCGCTCATAATGTTTATTTATTTATTTTATTTATACAATGAATACTTAAACAGAGCAACAACTCCAAATAGTAAAACAGTAATTATAGTTACAAAAAAAAACCGATCTAGTGCAAGTTGAACTTGCGCAATTAGTGTTCCGTACGTTGATTGCTTTTAAAATAAAAAATGTTGTAACGGAGGTATAAAATGATCAGTGACTTCACAAAACACACCCCAAATGAGTTTTCAACAAAGTTTGTTTCTAGTCTTTACTGAAAATTGATGACCTTGAAATGTTTGTTTTTTTTATATACCAGATAAATTATTAAAGGTAATGCATTCGTGATCATTTTCGTTCAATCTACACCTCGTGGAGAATACTCCAGAATTTTTTCAAAATTTTTTGATAAGAACTTTTCGAGATAAGGTGGGTGGACACCGATTTTTCGCGATTTTTTAAAAATAATACAAGTATTACATTATATATATATTTTTTACTCGTGTTTTCACAAGCTTTCATTTGACACCACACTCGATTACCTAGCAAAAAATTTTTTTTTTCACGTCCGATTTCACCCCCCAAAACTAAACCCTTAAGTCAAAATTTAACTTTCAAAACCACATGGCTCTGATGAAGCCATCAATTCCTATATTATTACCAAATTTCAACTTTCTACGACAAATAGTTTTGGAGAAAATCGGGTGTGACAGACGGACAGACAGACACCGAAGTCATCTTATAAGTGTTCCGTATGGAACACTAAAAAGAATGCACATATAAAAATTTACAAAAAGAATAAGAAAGAAAACAGATAAATTGTTACTGTCGTTGCCTTAGAGTTACTATATTAATACGTCTATACTTTATTTTGTTTTTAAATGTTGTCATACTATATCTAAACAGATCTAAATCACTAAAATTTGCACTATAATTACTTAACAGTCTGTTAGAAAAACTTTGTGTTCCGTATGTAGTACGATGAAAAATGATATGAAACAGTTGTTGAGATCTAGTGGTGCTGTTTGGAATCCGAAAATCAACATGGGACAGCAAAGTATGACAGTTTATCTGACCGTTAAGTAATTTGTACAAAAATAAAACTAAGCATTGCGTTTTCGTGTTTCAAGTGTTTCTATACCTACTAATTGAGTACGAGTCAAGTACGGTACATGGCTGTACTGAAAGTTTAGTTTGTATAAAATGAATTTTACAAACTTATTTTGCACAGACTCCAGTCGATTAATATGACAGTTATAAACAGGACCCCATATGACACTATTATACTCCAAAACACTCCTAACAAGACAATTATACATAGACTTAATAGCTCTAGTATCACAGATATCATAACAGGTACGGCGTAAAAAATCTAACATACGAGATGCTTTCAGTAATATATTATCAATGTGACTATTAAAACTCAAGTCACTGCTAAAAATCACAATCATTAAAACTATCAACAGCTTGTAAAGGTTTGCTATCTAACCAATAATTAAAATTAATAAGATCTTTGCGTTTATAAAAATTAAGAATCCTACATTTTGAGGTATTACTTTCTAAGTTATTTAAGGAACACCATTTGACTAGCTTGTTCAAATCAGTTTGTATGTCTACATGTCTGAAGAATCAACCGCACAGAACAGTTTAAGATCGTCGGCGTACAGTAAACATTTACATTTTCGAAAGACAGAGGTAACACCATTAATAAATATTAAAAATAAGACCGGACCTAGGTGAGATCCCTGTCGTACACCCGACAACACATTTATTTCACGGGATACGGTACTACCAACTTTAACACACTGTTGCCGTTTTGTTAAATAGGACTCAATCCATTGAATATATGGCCCGCGCACACCCAGTCTAGACAGTCTTTTGATGAGTAATCGATACCCTATCGAAGGCCTTGTCAGGTCTGTGCAGATGGCATCGACCTGAGAACCACTCTCGACGGCGTTCACAACGTAGTCCTGAAACACTCCCAGATTAGTACCGGTAGATCTTCCTTTAAAAAAACCATGTTGGTCGACCGCTATGTGGAATTTGAAAGCTTCAAACAGCTCATCCGTTATTAGAGATTCAAAAATCTTAGATTATATGGGCAGTAACGAAATCCCTCTATAGTTTTTAATATCCCTCACATCCTAGATATTTTCAAATGCTGATTGATAGCCTTTTCCATGACTCTTCGATATTATAGAAAGCAGTGCGACTGGTCGGTTTTTTTAACTTACTATTTGAAGTGGTGGAGTACAATGAAGAAACCACTGTCGAGTGAAAAATAGAGAGAAACGCCTCGCGTGGGCAGAGGAAAACATTGGTCCACACTGAAGCAGTGTAATTTTTTCCGATGAAGATTCATTTTGGGATTATGTTATCACTCCACGAGCCTGGCTCAGCGCACCGTGAAACACCCTATGTAGATTCATGTTTGAAGATGTCTGCCGGAAAACGGTTTTGGGAGATTCTTCATCTTTACCTACAGTTTGAACGCTGAAAAAATGGTTCAGATTTAAAGAAGGCCGACTGCTAAACGGTGGTTTGTCCATAAAAATGAGTGATAACGATCCTAAACATGGGAATAAAACGTGTAACCAGTCGCCAGATACAAACCCAATCGAGTACATGTGGTCATAAATTAAGCAGAATATTCTTAATCAAAAGGTGTACACAGTGAAGTCATGACAAATTCGAGTAGTTTGGAAATCTTTGCCCCAAGGATACCCGGAAAATCTCGTCGAAAGTATACCCCAAATATGCCAGGCGATCATCGACGCTGATGGAGACTGGCGAAAAATCGTGTTTCAAAATTGTCTAGAGCCTTCAATTTTGGTTCGATTTGGACGATTTTTTTTTAAATTGAAGCTTATTAAATTCTGAACAAAGTTTGTCGGAGCCGATTTTTCAATTAAACTTTTGTTTCAAAATGGCGGACGTTGGTTTTCTGATTATATAGCGACTGAGACACAGAAAACGCTTACAGTTTCAAACCAAGTTGTCCTAAAATGCGTGTATGTATGTTTTTTTATGTCGCAGATAATATATCTAATATCACAGTTACAAGATTAATAATAATGAACTCAAAATGGCTGCCATGAACAATAAAAGTATTATAAATATGAATAAACGTACCATTATTATTTTATATCCATAACATTTGCATAAATAATTTCTTTAAGGTTGTTAATTATAAATATGTTTCAACAATTGACTTAAAATGACAAATCAAATATGGCGGATGCCAAAATGAATCGAGCAAGAAAGTTTCTCTGTGGCATTTAGACTGTGGCAGTCAGATCATTCAAGTTATTCAAGTTTAGTTGCGGGATTTAAATTTTCATGTAGTTATTGCTAGAATATTGCTGCTGTAAATTTTAAGTATTGTAGACAATTTTCTAGCAGATACAAAAAACAGCGATACACGCAGAAAAGGACAGCTCACACAGCTAGAAAATGGCTACAACAGCTAAAACGTTTTGTTAAAATAGGGACAGCTAAATATTTTGCTGCACTAGCCACATTGTTTGCTGTTGTAGCAAAAAAGTGGCTGCTATTGCTAAACAGTGGCTAATGCAGCAAAATATTTAACTGTCCCTATTTTAGCATTTCTCTGCGTGTATTTTGTAAGAGTAATAATAATCTTTATTAACGAGAAAACCCTTTAGTACATATACAGAACTACTGAATTATAGGAATAGACTAGAAAAATAAGAAAATAAATATGTCTAGCCTTAACTTACTCTTACATAAAATATTTAGCTGTCCATAATTTTAACAAAACGTTTTTAGCTGTTGTAGCCATTTTCTAGCTGTGTGAGCTGTCCTTTTCTGCGTGTATCGCTGTTTTTTGTATCTGCTAGAAAATTGTCTACGATACTTAAAATTTACAGCAGCAATATTCTAGCAATAACTGCATGAAAATTTAAATCCCGCAACTAAACTTGAATAACTTGAATGATCTGACTGCCACAGTCTAAATGCCACAGAGAAACTTTCTTGCTCGATTCAATTTTGGCATCCGCCATACTTGATTTGTCATTTTAAGTCAATTGTTGAAACATATTTATAATTAACAACCTTAAAGAAATTATTTATGCAAATGTTATGGATATAAAATAATAATGGTACGTTTATTCATATTTATAATACTTTTATTGTTCATGGCAGCCATTTTGGGTTCATTATTATTAATCTTGTAACTGTGATACTAGATATATTATCTGCGACATAAAAAAAACATACATACACGCATTTTAGCACAACTTGGTTTGAAATTGTAAACGTTTTCTGTGTCTCAGTCGCTATATAATCAGAAACCGCCATTTTGAAGACGTTCGCCATTTTGAAACAAAAATTTAATTGCAAAATCGGCTCCGACAACTTTGTTCGGAATTTAATAAGCTTCAATAAAAAAAAAAAAAAATCGTCCAAATCGAACCAAAATTGAAGGCTCTAGACAATTTTGAAACACGATTTTTCGTTTTTCCCCACTGTGCGTCGTCCAAAATTATTAGGGATCCCTAAGAAATTTGCCTTGCTTCTGTAATTGCCAGGCAAGACATAATTAGAAGAAGAGATGCAATTTAACAATATTTTTTGTAAATAAGATGTTGAGATATTCAGGTCTTTGGTTTTGGGATTTATTTATAATTACGAATTTAATCAAAAAATAAAATGGGCATTACGCCACTGCCTTAAACCCTTGTTATTCTTTTAATTTTTACTTGTCTACTATTCATGTAACTAATAACGTAAAAGCCAACATACTATTAGATGGCCATCGAATGTTATTTTAAATTCCAACTCCAAGAGATACTGCATTTTAAATAAATAATAAACCTACAATGAACATAAATATTCACATTGATTTTGTAATCGACCAATCTTAATCAAGCGGAATGTATTCTAAGCGCGAATTGCTTAGTATTTTCGTAAGGAAAAAATTGAAAACCACTTGACATTGTAGTGAAAGCGGAAAAAGCAAAATTTGCGTACGTGCTTTTTGTTACTTCGATAAACCATTAACCGTTAATGTCATGTTTTGAAGTTTTTGTTTGTTTCCGATGGAAAAAAAGGTGACGATTTTGGTGAAATTTAGTGTTTGGCGTCACCGCATAGAATATTGTTTATACAAGGGTGGATTGAAAAGTCTTGTGAATAACAAAGTAAATCATATTTTTCTTGTAAAAATAAAAAATTATTTCTCAACATAATCTCCATTCATTTCAATACATTTGGTCCAGCGGTATTCCAATTTTTTTTATTCCTGGCAGACAGAAAAATTTGTTTAGAAACGGTGCATAATACTCGTTTACAACAGTGGTTCAATAAGTACCCGTGTTAGGATTGAAGATGCTATTTTTTTCAAAAACAATTTTTTTATATTTTGAACATAGTCCCCTTTTAGATATATTCACTTTTCCCAACGTCCTTGCCATTTTTTAACCGCTCCAAAAAATAGGAGTTTTCCAACCACTCAAAATATGGACGATCCCCTGCGGAATTTTTTTCCTGCAAGCTATTTCTTTATGTTCGGGAACAAGAAGAAATCGCAGGGAGCCAGGTCGACCGAATACGGGGGGTGTGGCAGCAATTCACAACGCAATTCATGCAATTTGGCGGCGACAACTCCGGATGAATGTACTTGAGCATTGTTGTGGTAAAACAGCACTAAATGGGGCTGTGTTTCGCCGAAGCGGTCAAATAACTCACTATAATATAGTCCAGTTATCGTTTTCCTTTTTCTAAGAAGTCAATAAGTATGATGTCCTTTGCATCCTAAAAAACCGTCGCCATAATTTTTCCGACTGATGGGACCGTCTTGGCCTTCTTCGGAGCAGATTTACCGGAAGCAACCCATTATTTTGATTGTTGCTTGGTTTCGGGTGTATAATAATGAATCCAAATCTCATCGACGGTGAGAACATGACGCAAAAAGTCCTTCGGATTTCGTTTAAATTGCTCCAAACACAGCTTCGAAGTTAAAAGCCGCACCCGCTTGTTGTCCACGGTGAGCAATCGCGGTACCATCGGGCCGACAACCTTTTCATATCCAACATATCATGTACGATATTAATTACCGTTCTCGTCTACACACTTATGACCTCTGGTAATTCGTGTACTTTCTTTCGTTCGATGATCAGCGAAAATCATGTCGTAGACTTTTTCAATGATTTTCGTTAACCACATCTGATAGGCGTCCCGGGCGATCCTCATCAAAAACGGATGTTCGACCACGTTTAAATTCGTTGAACCAATATCTGACTGTCGTCACTGATGGCGAAGGGTTCTCATAAACAGTATCCAATTTCGCTTTTATCTTCTCACACGTTTTCCCATCCAAATTGAACGATACTGCACTTTTTCCATCTAAGCGACAAACACATTACACTACTTACTTAAATGGCTGCCAAATGCAAACTAACTTATGAATCAGTGTCAAATTTTTGTTGGTGTCATCTATCAGATAATAGCAGACGGTGATAACATCAACTTGCTTTAGCAACGCCATCAGACACTGGTACTTATTGAACTACCCTCGTACAGCACAGGTAACCTCATTCGACGAGAAATTCTTCGTCCAAAGCCAATTTTTGAGGTGAGGAAACGAAAAAGTAATTTAAGGACAAATTTAGGGAATTGAGTGAGTGAGAAACTATTTTAAAGCATGGCTCGTGCACTTTTGCCATTGCAACAGCAGAGGCGTGAGCAGGCGCATTATCCTGGTGAAGGAGCATTTTCAACTCACTATGCCTCACTCACTATTGCCCTGTGAGTCACTACCCTCACTTTTCCCGCCAATAAAATTGTTTTCGCTTTTTTCGGGCACTTTCTCCTTTGCCAATCCACTGTTTTGACAGCCGTTTTGTCTCTTGGGTGTAATAGTGGATCCACGTTTCATCTACAGTCACAATTCATTTTGTGACCGGAATTCCTTCGAATTAAGCTACAATTTTTCCAAATACTACTTTAAAATGTTCTTCGACGTGCCTTTTCGGTCAGGAGTCAACAAACGCGGCATCTATGGCGCATTTAGCTTTTGCATTTTCAGAACCTTGTAAAAGATATCATGGACCCGTTCATATGAGACACCTACCAACTCATCATTCTCGCGAAGCATTATGCGACGATCTTCCATCAATCCACCCTCGTATATCGACTAAGCAATGCTTTAGCCACAAAATGCAAATAGTCTAGTTAGATTTCAGTTCTCTGTATTGTTTATGCGACCTTTAATATACTTTATTATATTTTTCTGTCATGTACAATTGCGTCAAAGAATTTTAAGTTGTTTCAATTTTATCCTTGCGAATGAAATAAATCATGATAATATATTTCAGTTCATAACCAGCAACATAACCTTCATAATTATACAAACTATTTGTGCAATTTAAAAATCGTATTACCAAAAAAAAATCCAGTTTTTGTAAATAATATTGTTCTTAGTCAGCGGATCCTAAATGAAAGACTCAAAACTTTTCTGCTGTCGCAAATATCCTCCGAACAAACAGGCTTCATTTCAGGAAGAGAGGCTAAAGAACAAATTTTTAACATACGCCAGATAATAGATAAAGTCAGGGAATTCCAAATAACAGCCTATATCTATTTTATAGACTACCATACTCGAAAGCTTTCGACTGCATACAATGGAACACACTCTGGTCGATTCTAATCAGCATGGGATGGCTAGAGTGGGAGTGTGACAATTGGTGGAGAAAAGCTAAGAAGATATGCGGATGATACTGCTATACTTGCAACGTCCATACAAGATCTAGAATCAATTATGCAGCTTTTGGAAATCATTAGTCATAATGAAGACCTGTCACACATAAATGAAATTGCTGGTTTCACTGTGGTAATTCATTTCGACTATTTGGGTTTCCCGGTAACTAGCAATGGTGGCTGTAAAGCGGAAATAAGAGGACGTTTGGCTATGGCTAGAAACTCGACGATCAAACTCACTAAGCTCTGGAAAGATCCAGCTGTCACAAAAAATGCAAAGTTAAGATTGCTATCCAGATTATGTTCCCCATAGCAACTTACGCATCGGAAACATCGACCATTAAACAAGCTGACAAGAGAGGAATCGATGCGTTTGAGATGTGGGCATATCGAAGAATCATCAGAGTATCATATATCCAACACCGTACTAATGTATCTGTTCTTGAAGAGCTTAGTATAAATGATCGACTTTCAAATAGAATTAATAGACAGTATCAGAAATATTTTGGTCACATTATGACGAAGTGGATGCCATGGAAAAGTTTATAGTAACGGGGAAGGTAGAAAGTAGAAGATGAAGGGGACGATATCCAACAAGATGGTATGGGTATGCACGAGTCAGGTCAGGTCGCGCAAGTCTAGATGCCTGGAGAATGACTGTTGATGCAGCAACTGCGTCGTTTCACCGATACTCTTATTGGAGTAAAAGGATTGAGAGAGAGAAGTCAGAGGTGAAATTATTAATCACTGTTAGGGACGTCGTTTCCATGATCTCTTTTTTTTATGGGCAATTGGCAGGGAGTAAGAGACAGTATGAACCCTTGGAGCATATCGACGCACAGTCGGATGAAGTACTATAAACTTGGATAAAATTTTCTCTGCCCCTTCATTTCATCGTTTCGTAATAATTTTTTTTTTAAATGTTCGTTAAGAATAGTACTTTAAAATAATTGTAAATAATATAATCATAAATTTTCTTTCAAATAGATATTTGGATAGTTACGAACTCTGTACATTTACTTTGACTTGAAATTTTCAACGTTATAATGGATTTTTGGGGTCGCAGATTACGATAAAAGTAACCGTACTTTTTTAATGTGTAGGATTTTCAAATATTTACCAATTTAGGGCATTTTTCGCTTTTTTCAAGATTGTTTAACGAATATGAAAATGAACATTACATTTGAGATGTTTGACAATTATTCAATTGAGATGTTTGACAATTATTTGAAGTTTAAATTCACCAACGCTGTCTGAAGACAATATCGGACATCTTTGACTGCACTATGGAAATAGTTGGCTATGTTTTTCCTTAGAAATCGACAGTAGAACGTAAAGCAAAGAGTTCAGCTAACAAGTTCGCTTTCTCAACTGTTAGCTGAACTGTGTTGTTACAATATTATTAACTAGCCATGAGAGTGGTGGATAGTGGACAATCTCGAAAACTATAGTCTCAGATCGGCAAATCCTCAATAAGCCTGTTGGTTTTCTCAGATCTAGTCTGGACTTATCTTAAATTAAATCGTGGCCACATCAAAACTGATAAGACCTCTCATCTCTTGCTTGAACATAGGATAAGCCGTTATTGCCGCACCCCTATGATACTCTTTCCGGAATCACTTTGGTCCATTTCCTTCTTTATCGCTACTCAATGTTTCCAATTACTGTCACTGATTTTTCGGAGGAAAAAAATGTTTTTTTTTATTGTTCACCTCCCGGCCTGAGTAAGAATTATACCCTTTTCCATATCCTGAGGATATCGGCGAGGATGTCGTAATACCGGTTAACGTTGTCCAACTGCCGAAACATACATTTTTGTATTTCACAGCACCTTTTTAGACAACGCGTTAGTGTTGTCACGGACGTTATTCCAGCCACGGACGTTATTCCAGCCACGGACGTTTTCCATTTCTGCAAGCAACTACTACCTATGTACGTGGCCAGGCCAAATATACTTAAATAAATTAATAAATAAGTATTCCGACCTGCCAGGATAAGATCCCGAGACATTCTGCATTGCAAGCAAGTACAACGCCACGGAGCCGCAGGCCGCCACCAGTAATTTGACAACTAAGCATTTTTTTTTATAGGAAGGTAGATAACTTCATGGGTTACGCCATCTTGGCACTCGGAAAAATAGGCATAAAATTAATTTTTTTGAGGCAACTATTGTATATATAATATAATTTTTATATATTATAGTTTTAACAACAAATTTAAAAAAAAATATATATTAAAAAAATTTTAAAATGGCGGATATATGAACCATCTTGTAGGACCCTCCTTTGAAAATCCTTACCACTGGAAGAATTTTTTTCTCAGTCAAGAATCGTCCAAAAACTAAACAAATCATTTTTTATTGTTAAGAAAGGTCATAGCTAAGTGATCACATATGGAAAAAATTTTAATTTTTTTTTTGTAGAAGTGACAGCCGCATAGTAGTCCGAAAATCGGAAAAGCTGGCCATAATGTAAGAAACAAAAGGTTCTATTTAAGTATTTTTACCTGTTTGAATACTTCTTCCAATTCATCTACTATGATTTACGACCACTCAGATGCATCTTCTCCTTGCACCTGTCTCATAACTTTAATTTCATTTCGAAGCGTCGAGTACCACGCAGCATCTTTCGTGAAGCACGTCAGACTTCATTAAGTTTAAACTATTATAGAAAGTACAAAAGAGAACGAATTTTACTTGGGTAAAATGAATTCTATCCCTGAAGGCGAGTACAGTTTCACTGTGTTTCTGGAATTTCATTTTGTACCTAATGTTAAGTAAGTAATTAACTGTTCAATTATCGAGTTTTTTAAGAAAATATTCCCAAAAATCTTTAAACAACAAGCAATAAGTTAAAAACTCCATTGAACTCTAGCGTGAAATGATTTGGAGGTTGTTTATTAGACATTTTTTGCCAGAATATTAAAAAATTAAGTGCTAGATGTCGCAAGTTTGGTATCTGTGTTAGTTTTTATTCGAAGGTGTATGTGGACGCCTGGACCGCCACTCTTACTTTCATCTTAAAATTTGGGAAAGTGTCGCAAACTTAAAAAAATTGTTAAAACATTCGTTATAATGTTGCAAAATTCAACCAATTGTTTGAAAATTCGGGAAATTGTTGCAAAATGTGAAAAACAGTTAACAAATTCTGGTAAATGTTGCAAAATGGGAAAAATACAAATAAATAAAATAAATAATTCGGGAAAATCTTCCAACATGTAGCAAATTGTTTATAACTTAGGGAAATTATTGCTAAAATTGAAAAATACTTGAAAATTTCAATAAAAAAAATTGGAAAAATAATTTTAAAATTCTGGACTCTGTTGCACAATTTAGCAAATTGTTTAAAAATTCTGGAAGTTGTTGCAAAATTGTAAAAATTGTTTAAAAATGCGGGAGAAAGTTGCAAAAAAATAATACTTTAAAAAAATTTAGTACATTGTGGCAAATTTTTCCAATTTTATTTAACTATTTACAAGAATTACTCAAAATTAATGGAAAATATTCAACTAAACTGTATGCATTTTTTTATTTTTACAGAAAATGCTTGACAAAATGAAAATGAAAAAATACATTTTCCTACTTGTCAAAAACCAATTACATGTTAACATAAATGTTATTATTGTCCCTATTGGAGCAGAAGTGACAAAAAAGAAACTTCGCATAGATACATTTTGCCAGAAAATTTGAAGAAATCGATTGTCAAATTGATGCCAGAATTCCGAAATAGAGGGCAAAAAGTCCATAGAATCCAAGCGCAATTCTTTGCAAAGTTTTATGATTGGCTCAACGTTGGTGTGCCGTTAACAAATAAGTGTGAAACGAAAAACACGAAACCAATAGGAATGAACACCTCAGGACGATACGCTATTTGGAGCTCTCATTTTGTTTTTGAAATTTGAACTTATTCGTAATCAGCGATCCCAAAAAACCAAAATATACAGGGTTTCATAAAAATAACCCACGTTTTTCCAAGAATAGTCCGCCGTTTTGTTTTTTGAAATTTAAACTTCATATTCGTAATCAGCGACCCTAAAAACCCATATATACCGGGTTTCATAAAAATAACTCACGTTTTTCCAAAAATAGTCCGCCATTTTCGAGCTGCCAATTGGTTTTTTGAAATTTGAACTTCATATTCGTAATCGGCGACCCCAAAAATCCATGTATCCAGAGTTTCATAAAAATAACTACGGTTATTCCAAAAATAGTCCGCCATTTCGGAGCCGCTATTTTGTTTTTTGAAATTTGAACTTCATATTCATGCTCAGTCGTCCCGAAAACCCCGATATACCGAGTTTTGTGAAATCGAATAATACCTTCATATTTTGACCAGCTTTTCGGGATATTCTTCTTCTGTGATCTGTTCGAAAATAAAATTTTAAGATTTAAAAATTAATAAAAAAATTAACGGTGCATCTAATCGAAAAAAAACCGTATGCTAACTTCAAGATAATATTATAAAGAATACGTGGTTAAATAATAAATTTTATTAAAATCCGTTCAATAGATCTCCAGATATTTTGTACATCAGTTTGAAAAAAGTAGTTTCGAGAAAAAGGCGAAAAAGAAAAAAAGTACCGCGTCCATTACTTTTTTTTTATGGGTCTAGCACACTTGCTGCAAGGAAGTCCCTAAAATGTTACAGGAGTGACACGTGTGCGGAGTAAAAAATATATAAAAAAGCGATTCACGTTGTTCTTGAATCGCTGTAAATTGTACTCGGTGGGAAACCCAGTCCTGGGTAAGCCATTCCAAAGGGATGATGTTCTCCATATAAAAGACTGCTTGAAAAGAGTTGTACGAGGAGTGACAAGCTGAACCACATACGGATGTGAAGTATTAGGGCGACGTGTATTTCTAACATGCACCGCTCAGGAAGGAATTAAGCAGGCTGCATCCTTCGAACATTTTCCATGAAAATACTTGTAGAATAGGCTCAAGTCGCCAACCGTTCTTTTCGATGTTCCAGCGAATCAAGGCCGCCGGTCAGTTCCGGGTCTCCAATCAGACGAACAGCTCTTCTCTGAATAGAATCCAACAAATGCAACGTATGTTTGCGCGTTCCCGTCTTAAAAGTCTATCATTTTTTTTTTTATATTACCTTCAATCTGTGATTCGATTTTGTAAAGCTTGAAATATTATTAAAAGTATAATATAATAATCTGACTAAAAAAAATCGATTGTATGAAAATTTCTAGGTGGCGTAACTCCTTAAAGAAAAAGCCTCGTACTTAAAATAAGAAACATAAAATAAATAAAATAAAACCCTCAGGTAGTATAAAATCAAGCCCTAAAAATTATCACGAATTCTTTGACTAATTATTTTCAACACATCCATAAAATTTTTAAAAAAAAAAATGTATACTTTTAACAAACTTACAAGCAACCTAGAGTAATGAAATAAACAATAACTATTATTTGTGTTACTATTATTTTTATACCCCACCCTGGAAATTCCTTACCGAACGAGAGACGACTTCGGTGATCGATGCTACAAATATAATTATTGTTTAAACTCATAATAACACATAATTAATTTGAATCAAATTTGATGGCATTATAAAATTGAAAACGAAAGTATTATCAAACTTCTGAGCAATATTAAAATGTTATGTAGACGCCTTTGTATTAAAAGCACAGGCGCGCTCATGAAGCATAGAAGGTTTTTTTTTTATATATAAAATAAAGAATTATTATTAATAACAAAGGAAACATCTAAATTTCAATATATTTTTAAGCAATTTGTATTAGAACACTGCAATTCTACGAGTTCTTAACTGAGGATAACCAACATTTTACTATATTTTGAAATCCTTGTCAGATTAATATTACTTGAAATATCACTTGAAAATATTCATATACTACTGGTCAGTCAATAAGTTTTGAAAGCGGAAATAAAACAAAATGAATTACTTAGTTACTTAATCCTTAGCCATGAAACCTCTCGGTGTAGGCTGGTGTGAGTGGGTTGGGGTCTTCTATATTTCTATCCATCTTTCTTTCATTTCGGGCTAGCCTTGTTGCCTCCTCCCACCTCACTCCTCTCTTCTCCATTGCTCCCCTTAGTTCCTCCCTCCATGTTCTTTGTGGTCTCCCTCAACTTCGTTTTCTATTCTCTCTTGCTTCATACACTCTTCTTACCAGTCTTTCCTGTCCCATTCTTTGCATATGTCTAAACCACCTCAACTGACTTTCTTTTATTTTCTCCTGTATCGGCTTCATTTCCAGTGTTGCCCGTATATTCACGTTTCTTATCCTATCCAGTCTTGTCCTTCTTTCAATTTCTCTGAGGAATCTCATTTCGATGCTTTGTATCTTACTTCTGTGACTTTGTGTTGTTGTCCACACTTTAGATCCGTAAATAATTATTGGTGTAGCCACCCTTTTGAAGATTTGTAGTTTTGTTGATTTTGGTATTTCTTTTTTGCCTAGGAATGTGTGCTTGATACTATTAAAGAGTTTCCCCCACTGCCTCTATCCTCGCCCTAATCTCCCCCCAGCTCTCCATCCCTCATATTTGCACCTAAAACTCTCCACCTGCTGTATCTTTTCTTCTCTTAGGTATATTTCATGCGTTTTGTTCTCTTTGCTTATGATCATTGTCTTCGTTTTTTTCACATTTATGCTCATATTTATGCGTTCCAAGCTTTCGTTGTACATTTTTAGGCTTTCGTTCAAGTTTTTCTCGTTTTTTGCCATTAGAACCATATCGTCAGCGTATGTTATCTCCGTTATTCCAACTCTCTCTATGTTCCGGAACCCTACCTAGTATTTCTTTGTTTGCCTTTTTGCAGTTTTTATGACCTCGTCTATCACTACCGAGAAGAGCAATGGACTCGGTATGCACCCCTGTCTGACGCCTTTAGATGTTTCGAAACTCTCTGACTTTTCATGTCTTACTCTAACATAATTTGTTGTTTGTCTATATAGAAATTTTATTCCATTTATTGTTTTTTCATTAATTCCTTTATTCTCCAGGGTCCTTCAGATGTCTTCTCTGTCTATTCTATAAAAAGCCATTTCCAGGTCTATGAAACATAGGTGTACTTCTCCTGGTTCTCATAGGACTTTTTCGCTCACTTGCCTGACTATGAAGTTGACATCTGTCACCCCTCTGTTCCGTCTGAAACCAAATTGTATGTCTTCTAGTATTTCCTCCAGTCTTTCTCTCAGCCTTTTCTCCATCACTCGTACGTATAGTTTTCCTACTACGCTGAGTAATGTGATTCCTGGGAAGTTATTACAGTCTCTTGTGTCTCCCTTTTTGTGTATGGATACTATCATTCCCACTTGCGATTATTTTGGCGCGGCTCCTTCTTCGTTTCCGGCTTTTATCATTTCCACCGTTATGTTGTCCTGTCCTGGCGCTTTGCCTGCTTTCATTTTGCTTATTGCCGCTTTGATTTCTTCTTTGGTTATCTCTTCTTCATGTTCGTCTCTCTCCCCCCCCTTGCCTGCTTCAAGTTGTTTGCTCTGTTTATTTGTTGTGTAATATCTCTCCCTTCTAAAAGGTTGTTAAAGTACTGCCTCAATCTTTCCACGACTTCTTGTTCGTCTGTTAATATTGTCCCTTGTTCATCTTTTATATTTCTTCGTATGGTTTCTTTGTTTTTTCTTTGATTTCTCATCACTCCATAGAACAGTTTTCGATTTTCGTTGTACGCCTTCTCATTTTTTCTTCAAACTCTATTTCAGGTCTAGATGTATAGATATAAGAGTACTGTACTATAAGCCATACATGGAACTGTGCTCATTCTGGACAACAGTTACAAGTTTAAAAAAATTTTCTGTGACTCAGAATCTGCCACCTGGTTTGGCGGGATTTGACGAGTTAAAACATCGAACAGTAGTCCAAAAATTAATACGTTTCGAAAGTTAAAACTTTGAATAATGAGTAGTCATTACTTTTATTTTACCACGATTTATGACTCATCAATGGTATCACACGCTATAACAGTGGAACCGGTCCTTTGTGGTCGATATTTTTACCAGTGGGTACAAGAGCAAAACACCCATCTAGATCTGTACCAATAATTTGTTCAAAGTTGGCACGAAACATGTAGACTATGATACCATCAATTTTGAAGCAGTGGTTTGATCTGTAGGGTCGTAAACATGCTGCTCGATGCTATACACAGCATTTTATCCTTTTTTTTTGAGTAGGACATTCTTTTCACTTCACTGGAGGGCGTCAAAAAAGAATAACCGAATTCATCTACCCGAAAATACATTTTTTTTTCAGAGAGGATATCCTCCAGCTATTTGAAATGTGCGGAGAACAATGCTCCTCTTGTTTATATCTAAACGTGATCCAAAATTAACAGTGAAATAATGAAGTAACAGTCGGTGAAATAAGAAAGTGTCTCCTGTAACTGGTAGCCGGTAAAAGAAATTCCTTTTTTTTCCTTGGTTGGCACCCCTGGAAACAATGCTTAGTGGAAAGAGATTAATTTCTAACCCTATTTATAGTTAAATAGTACATTATCGAACATGAGTGCAGCAGACGCTTCGCATTTCGAGCGTAGAGGTATTAGAATTGAGGAGGTGAGTTCTCGCCAAATGCGTGGTGCTCATAGAAAGAGAAAGAAATAATATGAATCATTATGTCTCTCTTACTCGGCGCACGTTCACAATACTAAGTTAGAGTGCGTACCCATGCGAGAATGTTATTCATATTCTTCGCTCGCACTGATAAGAGAGACAGAATGATATTATTTCATTCTCTTTTTAACGATACCACGTTTTCGCTTACAACAGGCTCTATACTTTACCTCCTCTATTCTAATATCTCTATGGTTTCGAGGCTGTGTTCCTAAGATTCATCTAAAAGTTCCTGCAATGCTGTAAATGACATACTCAGTCTATTATCTTTTGGGTCTGGGGTAGAGAATAATAAGGAATATTTTTCTTGGTCGAGTTATGTTGTGTTTCTAAACAAATCAACTTTTCATTTAAGCTAAAACTTATTGAAAAGGAAATAAACGATCAAGCGGTACTTTTTGTCGTGTGGATTAGGAAGTTCTTTGTACACAAATCGTGCAAAATATTGGATCAGGCATCGTACGTACGTCACTGCTATTGTCCCCCTGACAAGTCGTATTACAAGAATTTATCGGGGTGTGGCAAATATATAACACTCTGTACAGTACGACTGATCCCATTTTGCTTAATACTAACGCGATGTCAATTTTCTGAAAGTGAAAGTGGTCGATTTGGTTTTTCGGATACTTTTTTTGGGTTTCATTTAAATTAAGCCAAGATGACTAGGTGGAGTGTTACCGGTATATTTTTGGCGGTAAGTGCACAACATTTAATAATTTTGTTTTGTAAAAACTTCTTAATACTCGTATATTAGCTAATCGTTTCAAATGTCTTGCCGACTTTTGAAAAACTTGAAAATAATTTTTGTTTCAGTTTAACAATTATTTAAATAAAGGTTAATACCTTTCAGACTAATATGAGCAATATATTTTTTTGATTAAAAGTACATAGGCTTAATCTAGGATAATGGATATCCCCAGGATGTTTAATTTTTATAAAAATCCTCTGACATGTTTTATATTGAAAAAAAAAACTCTATTAAACGTAAAACAAAAAACATGGGTTGAAAAGTCGCGAAACATTTGAAGAAAAAAAACACGGTCTTTGGCAAAAATCGATTTTATTCTTCAACATAGTTTTCTTAAAGAACGATAAACTTGTTTTAGCGACCTTTCAACATCTGGATACCTTTTATATAGTACGATTTGTCGAGTTCTCTAAAATAAGCCTCAGTTTCCCATTCGACTTCTTCATTTCAGCCAAACCTCTTTCCCTGGACCCATCTTTCAAATTTGGAAAGGGGTAATAATCGTTGGGGGTCAAATCTAGTGAAAACGGCAGACGAGAAACCAGTTCATAGCCCAATTGGTCCAATTTTACCATCGATTTTATGGAGTTGTGAATTGTTAATAATGTTCATTATCTTGGAGAAAAACACTTTTTTCCTCGCTAAATGCCGCCCTTTTTTCTTGATTTCTTCATTCAAACGATCGCTTCTCAAGATAGTTGATCAGTATTATTCTATGCGTATCCGAGAAATACTTGCCGAAACCTTTTCAGCTAATGTTGTGTTTCTGGACGCTTCGATCGGCGTTCGTACGATTCCAGCCACTCTGCAGACTGCCAGTTGGACTCAAGCATGTAATGGCGGATCCATGTTTCGTCAATTGTTACGAATCGATGCGAAAACTCCATTGGATTATGCCGAAACAGTGCCAAATAGCGTTCTGAATCTCGACACGTTGCTATTTTTGACCAACGTGATAGCCCGCGGTACCCATCGGGCACATAGCTTTTTCATATGCAAATATTCATGCAAAATATTACTCGTTCTAGTGATATCTTCACGATATCAGCTAACTCTCGCCCTATCATTTTGCGGTCATTCAGGACAATATGGTGGAATTTTTGGACGCGGAACGTGGTGCATCATATACGACCGCATTTTCGTTCACTTACTATCGATATATAGGTGCTTTCGACGGAGCAGATGTATCATAACACTTCTCAAGTCATTCTTGGGTTCTGATTGTATTTTTTCTTATCAAAAAGCACACGAAATTCTATTTGTTCCTGGAACTTTCAAACGAATAGATAAAATGTCAATTTTACACAAATCTTGTGAAGAGTCGACACTAACTGAAAATCATATGTTTTTTTTTTGGTTTGTGCTGCCATCTCTCGGAATGTCTCAGGACTTTTCACCCGATGTAGTATGGGTTAAATTTATGTTATTTAAATGGAACCGCTTCTATCGGTTTACAAATTTTTCAGTAGATACTGATCCTTATAAAATTAGATGGGCCTAGATTTTATGTATTCAGCATGGCTTATCCTTCCAGAAATAATGTTGGTGTCAAACAGAACCAAGTAATATGGTGTGTTGTAAATGGTAGGTTGGAACAAAGATGGAAAGATATTATGAATAATCATAATATCTTATTGCATAGTTTGGATTGGCGGTTATTGTTTATAAATATAATCGGCTACAGTGCCCGCTCAAGGAGGATGAGGTTGGGTAACCACCAAGGAATAAGTTAGATCAAGAAGGCGTACAGGCAGTTTTTTTAATAACAATTTTAACTAACTAATAGGGCGTCAACCCAGGGTCTCAGGATGTCAATTTTGGCTTATTTTGGTTTCATTACTATGTACGGATTGAATTTATTCAACTAGTATAGATTTCACATATAGAGGAGCGTCGTTCTAAAAGTCTTCGTTTTGACATAGATATGCCGCCAAGATGACCAAATTATTATGATATTTGTTAAGTGTTATATACTAGATGGCGTGTTGGAAAGTTTCAGATACGTGTGTTTAGTTACCTTTTTGTAGCCATCGTGGAAACAAACAAGTTTTAACATTTTCTAAAAAGTGATAAAAACTGAAGGGCGAGCTGTTATAAAATCCTTTTTTTTAAGGTTTAACTCTGACAGGCATTCAAAACGAGCTAAATATCACATTAAATGATTATTCCCCTTCGTTTTCGACGATTAAAAGTGGGCTGCTGAATTTAAACGTGATTTTTATCCATTAAAGATGATAAACGCTCGGGATGCCCGAAAACCTCTACGACTGACGAGATTGTGACAAAAATTCACAATAACGTACTAAATGATCGCCGACTGGAGATATGCGAGCTCACTGATATTCTAAACATCTCGTTATGCCGTGTACACCACATTGTACAAGATGTTTTGGGTATGAGAACGCTGTCCACTCGATGGGTGCCGCGTCTGTTAACAATCGACCAAGAACGCATTCGAATGAACATTTCCCAAGTGTTTAAGCTTGTTTAAACAATTCCACTAAATCTCTTTTACGTTTCATCACAGTAGATGCAACAAGGATTCATCATTATACTCTAAAAATGAAGGAGCAGTCGTAACAGTGAGTGGGAGCAGGTCGAAAAGCGCCCAAGAAACCACAACGGTTTCACCTGCAGGAAAAGTAATGACTTTGATTTTCTGGGATTCTCATGGTGTTGTGCTCATAAACTACCTGGTGTAAAGTGGGTAAATAAGAACCATCAAAAGGGAGTATTATGCTTCACTAATGGACCAATTGAAGGGTGCTATTCAAAAGAAAGTGCTCTTTCATCACGATAATGAGCCTTCACACACGCCTCGGATTGTTGCTGCAAAATTGCAAGACGCTCGCTTCAAAGTGCTTCCATATCCACCGTATGCACCAGATTTGGCTTCCACCGATTACTTCTTGTTTCCAAATCTGAAAAAATGTCTGGCTGTATGAAGGTTCACTTCAATTGATGAAGTTAAATCTGAGACGACGCTTATTGTGCAGAGGTGGATAAATTTTATTATGATAAGAGTATTGAAAAGTTGGAAAGTCGTCTAAATGTAGAGATTATTAGAAGACTTAGATATATTGTATCATCAAATAGCATGCAACTTTTCTATTTGGTTTATGTTCAATCCCAATTAAACTATGGGATTTCTTTCTGGGGATCTTCAAGATTTGCTAGGGATATTTTTAGGGCACAAAAGAGATTGTGATGCATGCGTCATTTACATCCTCTAACGTCGTGTCGACCATACTTTATTGAAATGGGGTTACTTACGGTCCCAGGTCTCTAGTTCAAGGCTTTCGTCACCTTTGTTAAGAAGAATCCATCATTTTTCTTGACAAATAGGGATGAATATGCTCCAGATATGGCAATCACGACTAGAGGTAGAAACGAATTACGAGCGCCCTACCATGCTACTTCTTTCTTTGAAAAAGGGCCATATTTTAAATGCATAGAGGCTTCTCCCATTGGAGAACAAGAACATTGAGGGGATTGAGAGATTCAAAAGGGAAGCAAAAAGGTTTGCTCTCTCAAAGTGTTTCTATTCTTTTAATTTTGATCAATAATTTTAGTTATCAATAGTTGTAAGATTTTGTTCCTCTGTACGGTGTCTTATACGAGTATTTTGTTGGCTATATGCATATATTCTGCTTTTTTGTGACGTTGCTTTTTTGCGTTATGTAATCTTGATGGCAATAAAGGAATAAATAAATAAAATAAATAAATTAATGTATGAATTTGCAGGGTGACTATGTAGAAAAATATAAAAAAAACTCTTTAATTTTGGGTTTTCTTTGTTAGACTGATAACTTTTGGAAGGACTCTCGTATTTAGCTTATTTATAAGAATACACTCGGAAAAGAATGCTTGAAAATATAAAGTTTTCTTTCTCAAAATACGTTTCAGAACGTTCCAAGATAATTTTATTATTCTTACAACACTTAAACCTTTATTTAGACTTATGTCTTTGTATATCGTGTAAGAAAATGTTTTCCGGTTTAATCCCGGAATTCGACTTTGTTTAAGTCGGCCAGTAAAACATTCAAATCTCAATAAAAGGCCACGAACAAAGAACTACTTTTTTTTCTCCCGTTGGGACGGTAGTTTTTTGTTTGTCATCGTGATTGCACATTTTAGTACTGGGCAATATATACAATCGGAAGGGATATTTACGAAGATGTTGACAAATATAATTTGAAATCTTCCAATTTTTAACTGTTATATAAACGTTATTAAAGCATTAAAATATGTTATAAGTGTAACTAATTAAAACAATGCAATTTTTTAATATTTCAATAATTAAAGAACCTTGTTAAATTAAGGTAATTCATTTTTATGCATTTAAAATATTGTAATTAGAGTTGGTCAAGTAAGAATATGTCGCGCACTGTTCATTAAAAAACGTATTTATTTAAAAGTTTTTTACATCATTCGACAGTAAAGGGTTCCCATTAAGTTGTCCAGTCCCCAACATCGTTGATGTTGGGGACTACACAATCGAGCTCAATTTTTCTTTTGCCATGATGAAATGGGGAAGTTACGAAAACCGGGATGTACGTTATTTGAAGCGAGGAAAAGTGCGCGTGAGATTTTTTAGTTGTTGGCGGTTACTTTGAATAACTCTTATGGTTCTAAAGCATTTTTGATGTTATCTATAAATATATATAAAATGCAACGTCTCTTTGTCTGTCTGCCTGTCTGTTAGTGCGCTTATCATTGGAGAACCACTTATCAGATTTACGTGCTTTTTTTTTAAACATACTTGTCCTCTGGCCAGGTTATAGGCTATATTTTATTACGTTAGGTAACATAAGGAATAAGCACTGACGATAATAGTGAATCAAGTCGGAAAAAAGTTTGTCGCTAGCGCGTTCTCTTGCAATACACTGCCTAAACCATTAAATATGGAACAATATAGCAATAGCAAAGAATATCTATATTTTATATAAAATGCAACGTCTCTCTGTCTGTCTGTCCGTTAGTGTGCTTATCATTCGAGAACCACATATCCGCTATACCTGTTTTTTTTTTTAATTCATACATTTGTTCTCTGGCCAGTTTATCTATAATCTTCTATATAATATATAAAATGCAACGTCTCTCTCTGTCTGTCTGTCTGTGCCTTATCACTGAAGAACCACTTATCCGATTTACGTTTTTTTTTTTTAAATGCATATGTTCTTTGGCCAGGTTATAGGCTATATTTTATTTCGTTAGGTAACATAAGGAATAAGCAGTGACAATAATAGTGAATCAAGTCGGAAAAAAGTTTGCCGTTAGCGCGTTCTCTTGCAATACACTGCCTAAACCAATAAATATGGAACAATATCATGTAGCAAAGAATATCTATAATATATAAAACACAACGTCTCTCTGTCTGTCTGTCCGTTAGTGCACTTATCCCTTGAGAACCACTTATCGATTTACGTGTTTTTTTTAATTTACACATTTGTTCTCTGGCCAGGTTATTTATAATCTTCTATAATATATATAAAATGCGACGTCTCTTTGTCTGTCTGTCTGTATGTGTGTCTGTCTGTCTGTTAGTGCGTTTATCACTCGAGACACACACGCGAGCGGAGTCGCGGGCACGGCTAGTTTTATATAAACATTTTTTAAGATTCGCTGCCGGGTTTCGGTTCTATGAGCGCTAGTTTTTATCTGGCAGGGCGCTGACTTGGCCTGAGACCTCTGAACCCGTAGAATGGATGAGAGAAGGATGCTTAGCATAGCACGAGACAAATTGCCATCGGGTGGGAGAGATTAGGGAAGACCACGAAAAAGATGGAGTGACAGGTGACGAAGAAGGAACAGACAAATATGCCTAAAATAGAATAAAAAAGAAGAAGAAGATTTTTTAAGCTTATTGTATTGCCTCTTTATTTCAACATTTGTGCTAGAAATAAGACAAAATAGAACCCTACATCTGCAAAAAGAAATTAGAAAAAAGTTTTGCAAATAAACATAAAAAGGATTATTTAAAGAATTATTTAAAAACGTTATTTTTTTGCCTTCACCTCATACAAACAGTCCATAATGTGATTTTTGTTGATACTAATTTTAATAAATAAATGTGAAAGGTACAAAATATAATTTGAATGTTACTATTAATTTTGCGATAACAAAAAAGGTATTAAAATAATCAAAATACACAATCGTTTGTCGCGGTCGGTGCAGATGTAGGTATATTTTAAGAAAGCCGAATATCGAGATACAGAGACCTTAAAAAATTACGTAACCAAAACGTAGTTTGCGTAAGATACTCATTTTCATACTGGGCCAGACAAAATAATATACATACTGTGGTTGAAAACAAGTTTGGCCTGTTTTGTTCATTGTTCTTAAATGTGTTGCCAGTTTCAGTTTTATAGTCATTAACATATTATCATGTTGATAAAGATATAGAAGGTGTTTAATCAAAGAACAATATTTTTTTATTAAAAACTTTGTTATGTCTGATTAATTAAAAGGTTTTGGTAAAGAGGAGGGAAATAATGTATTTTCTATACAGTTTTGAAATGAAGCCCGTTCCGAGATATGAGGCTGGTTTGAAAAGTCCATGCAAAAATAAAAACTACTATGTGTTTGGGGTAAATCTTTTTTATTTTTCGACATAGTCTCCTTTTAGGCTTATACACTTCGTCCAACGATGTTCTAGTTTGTTGATCCCTTCCGAATAATAGGATTTGTCCAAGTCTGCAAAATAACCATTAGTATCTGCAATCACCTCCTCGTTTGAATAAAATCTTTGTCCCGCCAGCCATTTTTTCAAATTGGGGAACAAATAGTAGTCCGAGGGAGCCAAGTCTGAAGAATAGGGGGGATGTGAAACGAGTTGGAATCCTATTTCCATTAATTTTGCGACCACAAGTGCTGAGGTGTGTGCTGGTGCGTTGTCGTGATGGAAAAGGACTTTCTTGTGGGCCAATCGCGGGCGTTTTTCTTGCAGCTCGGTTTTCAAACGGTCCAATAACGATGAATAATATTCACCTGTAATAGTTTTACCCTTTTCCAGATAGTCGATGAGGATTATCCCTTGCGAATCCTAAAAGACAGTCGCCATAACCTTTCCGGCCGAAGGAACGGTCTTCGCCTTTTTTGGTGCAGATTCCCCCTTGGTAACCCATTGTTTAGATTGTTGTTTGGTCTCAGGAGTATAGTAATGTATCCATGTTTCATCCACAGTGACGAAACGACGCTTAAAGTCCTCCGGATTCTTCTGGAACAGCTGCAAACCATCCTTGCAACACTTCACACGATTCTGTTTTTGGTCAAGCGTGAGCAATCGCGGCACCCATCTTGCGGATAGCTTTCTCATGTCCAAATGTTTATGCAAAATATTATGTACCCGTTCAGTCGAGATGCCCACAGCACTAGCAATCTCACGCACCTTAACTCTTCTGTCATCCATCACCATATCATGGATTTGATCAATGATTTCTGGAGTCGTAACCTCCACAGGCCGTCCAGAACGTTCAGCGTCACTTGTGCCCATATGGCCAGTCCGAAAATTTTGAAACCACTTATAAACTGTTCTAATCGAAGGTGCAGAGTCACCATAATGTTTATCAAGCTTCTCTTTAGTCTCCTGATGCGTTTTGCCTTTCATAAAGTAATGTTTAATCACCACACACGAAATTCTTTTTCGTCCATTTCTTGAAAATCACTCGACTTCCTTGATTCATACGAATGCCGAACACAAAGAAATAGACCAATATGGCTGAAACTTGGTGTGCGTTCATTCAAGAGATGCTACTAACTAAACATGAACTCGATACGCGCCGGTGGTGCCATCTCTCGGACTTTGCACGGACCAGCCTCGTATAGTCTGGTTTTAAAATGGAAAATTGCAATAAAATCCGTCTTGCGGTTTTCTATGTTAACAATGGCATTAAGGTTAAAGAAAAAGTCGCCGACAAACGATTATTTCTCTGCATGTTCCAGCTAATCCTGAGAATCTTACAATGAGATTTCTATTGTCTAACAGAGGGCGTTTCGAAAAAGATTTTAAACATTCCTGAAAGACACCTACCATCGCCAGTGTGAAAATGTTTGGTCAGAGGGACTTAAAAATCATCAATTCTAAACTCTGCTATGTCATAGATTAATGTTATAAGCTTTCTCATTTTTTTCGAAAGTCGTTTTATAGATTAACGGAAATCTCTCTAAAATTTGTTCAGTTAATGTTGGGATCAGTTCGAGCAAAGAGGTTGTACCTCACCAACGATGTGAAATGAAACAATTTTTATCGAATTTTCAAATACATTTGATAAAAGATCCATGGCATGTTTCACTACACTGTAGTTTCTCCTAGATGGTAATGTTTGTAAGATAAAGACATATCGAGAACTTCGTGTTCTGTAACAATCCGTGTATCAATCTGTCTGTCACAGCATTTTTCTCAGGAACCATTGGAGATAAAAAAAAAAACTAATTCCTGGTATATTTATCGTTAGAAATTTTAAAATAATCCAAATTCAGCCGTAAGGTACGAAAATTTTGATTCAGTAATTTGAGGTGTGATTTAGGGATACAGAGAGCCTCTCCTGTGGGGTATCAAATAAAAACTAACTAAACACAGAATTCCAAAATCTAATTTTAATTTTTTAAAATAAAAATTTAACTGAAAAAAAAATGTAGCAAGTTGCTCACATCGTCGTTCGATCTTTGTGTGTGTATTAAGTGTCTTAGGTATATATATATATATATATATATATATATATATATATATATATATATATATATATATATATATATATATATAAATAAAGCTTCCTTAAATACACGGCCTTTTAATAATCTAGGCGACCTCGTAACAACAACGTGCCGTTGACAAAGGATAACTATCGGAGTCATCGAGTCTGACATCAGGTTCAAACAACAAACGTTTGGCTACGCACTTCGACAGAGGTGATCTATGCCAGCTTAAATCTACTGATTTCTGCTTTATGTCGCAGCATGAAACTGATGTTTTCGCCTAGTCATATATACTTTTGGAAATAAACTAAGTATATTGACCTGCTGAGAATAAACCCAGGACAATACGTACGTTTTATTTCCTGTTTGACACCGTAAAAAAGGGTTCTTTCTTGTGAAAAGTCTCCCCTTTCCTTCCTCTCATCGATTTTTAAATTGAGTCTAAGTTTCTAAAGTTCCATTGCAAGAAAGTGTTATTTTTTGTGAAGAATTTGCATACTCTGGTCGTCAATTTTTAGTTTGCTGTGTTAAGAAGGGCCTATACTTTTACAAAAGGGTTTTTTTCATCAAGGGGTTTCGCATCCCCAGTTATTGCTTCAAGAAACCCAAAATTATTAAAAAACTACAAATCTTGCGAACCAAAACCAGGGTTTTCGAAACACGACATTAACGAAAAAATAAAATAGTAAAGGCGTTCACCGATTAGCATTTGTCGTTACATTTTTGATATGTAGCAATATCATCTTATATAACTTTGAAGAAATTTCAAATCCATCAATAAATTTGGGGCAATGAGATGGCTAAGAAATTGTCACCTTGATCAATAAAGCAGTGAAAGCAGTTCGTAAAAATCGACACTGCACCCCTTGAAATATTACCTAATTGAGGAAGAATAAATTACGACCTAGGAAGTTTACGTTGCTTTGAAATTCTTTCCACCATATATAAAAATACGATTTAACAGGTCGACCTCGAATTTATGGAACTATTTGATCTAGTTTAGATCAATTAATTTATTAATCTATTTTAATTATTACTAATACATATTAATATCGCTTGTGTGATAGACAACGTGCAGTGAAAGAAAGTATTTATGAATTTATAAGGGTTTTTTTTCTTTACGTCACTACCGGCATATGTAGACAATACAATCGAATCAAAACTAACAAAATAAGTATCGAAAAACATCAGTAAAAGAAGGATTTTTCGAAGGATAACTATTGAACCTAATAGCTCAAACATATCCTTGCACTATTAGACTTGAGGGTGTAGAAAAAATGCAACGATATATAAAAAATGTACGTTATTTAGGTGGGGCAAGTTGTATAGTAAGTGTCATTACCTTGGTCACTGAAACGTAGTAATAACACTGATAGATAGCCTTACACACCTTTTTTTTAAGAATAATGAGAAATATCTATAAAATTCTTTACTGTATACACACACGTAATGCTACGTGAATACAAGGGGTGTCTCCTTATTTGTCAGCCAGCATTTTCAAGCAATTTCCGCTTATATTTAAAGCGAAAAAAATTAAACTTACAACTTGTTACTAGAGGGGTAAGAAAAATATTAGATAACCAGGATAGAGTTATTGTTTTACTTCCTTGAGCAAGTTTTATTCATGAAAAAATATAACAATCTGGAAACATAGAATCTTAAAAAGTATAGTAACTAACAATTACGTGTGCTGTCGCGTGAAATTTAACCGCCCATTCTCACATAATTATTTGTGTCACACTGTACGCACTGGTTGCTGTTATAACCAGTACCAATGGGTACCCATTAATAAATGTTATACCTGGCAGTTATTTGTCCTTGCAAAAATTCTATTACAATTTATGCATAAACGTTTTCGTTCCGTACACATTTGAACAATAAAATATGCATGTTGCTTATATGTATGTTTAATTAGCAAATCGCTAAGAAAACAAGTGACATTTTAAAAATTACTTGAGTAATTGAAATTGTTACGGTTTTAGATAATTTTACTTATAATTGCTAATATTTAAATGGTGTATTTGTATATTTTTTCACAGATTATAGTACCAAATAGAAGCTTCGAAAAATCTGTTTAACCCTTCTGACAATAACCAGGCACCTGGGTACCCTTTTTGAGTTTTCAATCAACATAACTTTTTTTCTAATATTTCAAAAAAATTTTCCGGCTAGATCGTCGTTTGTCCACCTTTCTTGAGTAAACTAATACGTTTTTTGAATTAATTTTAGCAATATTTATGTCCAGTGAAATCTCCCTTGGGCGGACACCAAGTGTCCGTTCAAGAGGGGTGTCCGCTATATATATATATATATATATATATATATATATATATATATATATATATATATATATATAAAACATATGAGGCATTATTTGTCAAGCGGGACACCCTTCTCTCCATTACAGTTTTTAAGATGGAAGGATCTGTAGGGGCTCAAATTTTTCCTCAAGACGTGTACTTTAAAATTCCGTTTGGCGATTTTTGAAATTCAATATAGCGTCGCAACAATCAACCAAAAGGTGACTTTTAACAAAAAAAAGTTGCTTAAATTTATGATAAACATTTAGTTTAAAGTGTAAAATGGAAAAATCAGTTGTTTTTTCATATTTTGGGTGTGCCGATTATAAATTCAATTACAAAAATGCAATTTGAGATCTGTCAACTGCCAAACCCACTGTCAAAACACCCAAAATAACACCAAACCCGAGTTTTCGTTAAATACGGGGTTTACCGAGAATTATTATATTTTCGGGTTACTGATTACAAATATGATCTGAGAATTACAAAATTGACAGCTACCAACTGCCAAATACACTGTCAAAACTGACATAATAACTTGAAAACCAGGTTTTACGTTTAATACCAATTTTATTCACAATTATCATGTTTTTGAGGTCATTTATTATAAATTGATTGTAATTTGACAAAATAAAAAAATTGCCAGCTACCTACTGCCAAGTTAACTGCCGAAACTGCCAAAGTAATAAAAGAAGCGGGGTTTAAGTTGAATACGAATTTTACTCCCAAATATCATGTTTT
Source organism: Pachyrhynchus sulphureomaculatus (assembly GCA_019049505.1). Lineage (NCBI taxonomy): Eukaryota > Metazoa > Arthropoda > Insecta > Coleoptera > Curculionidae > Pachyrhynchus > Pachyrhynchus sulphureomaculatus. The sequence continues at coordinate 98,748,523 of CM032452.1, read as the reverse complement.
CGAGGCCACTGTCCTTTTTGGAACATTTGAAACAGTTTAAGTTGAATTATTTAGCCTGGCATATTTGAAATACTTAGATAGGAAACTTTACATCAAAATTAGCAGTATTTAAGCTTCATTTTCCAATAGTTAGTTTGGATGTGATTTTAGCAAGTTTATCCTGTACTTCGAAATCAGCCTCCTTGCCAAAAAAAAAAAAATTTACAGTGAAATTCGTAATTAATGAAAACGTCAGCTTTTATGTTATTGTGGCGGTTTTGACAGTACATTTGGCAGTTGGCAGCTGTCAGTTTTGTAATTCCTATGCCATACTCACAATATTGGCTTTACCACGTTATAGACAAAGACAACCAAATAACTTACAGTAAAATCCATATTTAACTCGTTGCCAATGTGATTTTGTTAATATTCACCATTGATTTGCCAATTGTTAGCTGTCAAGTTTGTAATTTTGACATCATATTTGTAAACCGTGGCCCCGAAAACATGATATTTGGGAGTAAAATTCGTATTCGACTTAGACCCCGCTTCTTTTATTACTTTGGCAGTTTCTGCAGTTGATTTGGCAGTAGGTAGCTGTCAATTTTTTTATTTTGTCAAATTACAATCAGTGTATAATAAATGACCTCAAAAACATGATAACTGTGAATAAAATTGGTGTTAAACGTAAAACCTGGTTTTCAAGTTATTATGTCAGTTTTGACAATGGATTTGGCAGTTGGTAGCTGTCAGTTTTGTAATTCTCAGATCATATTTGTAATCAGTAACCCGAAAATATAATAATTCTCGGTAAACTCCGTATTTAACGTAAAACTCGGGTTTGGTGTTATTTTGGGTATTTTGACAGTGGGTTTGGCAGTTGACAGATTTCAAATTGCATTTTTGTAATTGAATTTATAATCGGCACACCAAAAATATGAAAAAACAACTGGTTTTTCCATTTTACACTTTAAACTAAATGTTTATCATAAATTTAAGCAACTTTTTTTTGTTAAAAGTAACCTTTTGGTTGATTATGGCCGCCATGTTGCGACGCCATATTGAATTTCAAAAATCGCCAAACGGAATTTTAAAGTACACGTCTTGACGGAAATTTTGAGCCCCTACAGATCCTCCCATCTTAAAATCTGTAATGGAGAGAAGGATGTCCCGCTTGACAAATAATGCCTCATATGTAAATCGTTTTTTTAATGAAAACAGTAATTAAAGAATTTGGGACATTTAAAACGTATTCTTATATATGTATATATTTTTAAAATAAACAAAAAACTTAAAACTTAATGAAAAAAAACAAAGATTTGTTACCTTTAGATACATATAAAATATAATAGGATAGAGTTATACATGTGAAATGAAAGGTCACTTTAATGACGCAAAAATTCATATATTATTGTTTTTCTCCTCTTTTTCTTTAAAATGGCGTCCCCAAATCGTATTTCTAATTTGGAAAGAAGCTCTAAAAACTCTGTATCTCAGTGATCTTCGGCAAAACTTTTAAGCTGCTTGGTTAGGATAATAGCTTCACCATAATTTGGGATAACATCTGTTGGTACTAGAACCTCATCAACATCAGAATCTTCGGAAAGTCCTTGTATTTCAACTGGATTTTCAATTTCTTGTTCTGAATCTGGATTTTCAATATACAAATTTGCATCTATGTTCAAAAAATCGTTAAGGTTTTCATTATCAGTCAACTCCAACAAATTCTTATTTTTGGGAATATCTGTAAGTATGTTAAGTGGTAAGTCATCTTCTGAATCTGATGTAACAGCCTCAGTTAATTGGTCTTCATTTTGCATATTTTCATGCTTAAATCCCGCTTTACGGAAGCAATTTTTAACTGTTTCCTTGGTTATTTGTTCCCAAGCGGTTTTTGCAAAGTAAACTGCATCCAATGGCGTAATTTTCTTAATTAACTCAGAAGCTGTACCAGCGGTTTCAATGGTTACTATAAGGTGTTTTAGTATTAGACTTCGGTAATAAATTTTAAAATTTTTTATTATTCCCTGGTCAAGTGGTTGACAAGCTGATGTACAGTTAGGGGGTAGAAACAAAATTTTTATATTTGTTAAGCGGTTGTCTTTTGAATGAGATCCTGCATTGTCTAAAAATAAGAAAATGTTTCTTTTTTCTTTTCAATCAAGATCTTGCAACCACTCTGTCATAATTTCTCCTGTCATCCAAGCTTTCTTATTATATTTCCAAGTTACAGGCAGGTCGTATTTTTTAATGCTCTGGGTTTAGCTGCCTTATCAATGACTATGAGTTTTTTTTCTCCCGCCATATTTGCACAATGCAAAATTGTAAACCTCTCTTTGGGATATTTACCCCCAACACATTTTTCTTTTTTTAATATTAACGTTTTGTTAGGTAGAGCCCTAAAATACAGGCCTGTCTCATGGGCATTATAGATGTCTTGCGGTGAATATCCTTTAATTAAAGAAGGGTATTTTTCCCAGAATCGTGAGATATCTTCAGCAATAACTCCTTCTCCTGTCTCTTGCCACCTTTAACCACTGGTTTCCCGCTACTACTTTTATATCATCGACCCATCGTTTCTGTGGACGTCCAACACTTCTTCCTGTTTCTCTGGGTCTCCATTCCATGGTCCTATACACCTATCTGTCACTTCATTTTTGCCGCCTCAAGAATTATGGATGATCTAGCCACATGACCTGTTCATCGTCACTTCAAATTTTTGCCGCCGTATTGTAGTACTTTTTAAGATATGTCTTAGTTTCCCAAAAACTTACCATGCCAGCCTTATTCGCCTGGTAATTTCTGCATACTGATTCTCCTTTCCGATCTTAATAGCGTGACCTAAGTAGATATACTCGTCAACGCGTTCTAAGGAGTTATTTCTTATCTGTATGTTGGTATCTTCAGGGCACACAATTTTTTTTTTTAATTTATTTTAAGACCTACCCTTGCAGAGACCGCATTCAGCTGATTCAACATTTCCTGTAGCTCTTTGGTGTTATTAACTATCACTACTATGTCGTCTGTAAACCTAAGGTGACTCAGTCTAGTGCCGTCAATGTTGATGCCCTTCTCATCCCAATTTAAGTCTTTAAAAATGTCAGAAGTAACTTCTGGGATAAGTACCACTTGATACCGTTCTCTTGTTTGTCAATCCTAGCCTGACTGACGAGCCGTGATACGGCGAAACGCTTCTCATGATGGGTTTGACAGACAAGAGAACAGCTAGTAAGCTGCTGGAATATGGACTTCTGTCTATTTTCAGTTGCTTTACAATAATTATATATACTTGAGGAAGGATCCCTCCAAAAACGCGCTACCTGCTTTTAAAGCGTTGACTGTGTCAACGACTCTGTCGGTTTGAAAGCTGCTGTGTTAGCTTTCGATGGAGTAATAGGTATGCGTACTTAATACAATTCGTTGTATCCTACCATCGTGCGCCATCGTAAATAATTTACGTGAGATAGTATCTCTTTGTCGCACTCCTCTTTTTAATGGTATTTTGTTAGTGACAGTTGTGCCGTCAATTTTAATATTCATAGATGATTGTTTATAGATGTTCTCTCTTATTTTTATATATTTGGAGTCTTGCATTCGCTAGGGATTTTAGAACTGATCAAATTTCAACGTGCCTTATGAAAATCAATAATGGCCATATGTTATATATTGGTACCTTATATTCTGTACACTTTTCTATCGGTCGACTTATATCCATGTTGTTTCTATTCAAATTGTTGCACGTAAGAGTAAGTTCTTAAACCAAATAGACTTTTCAGTACTCAGACGAAACAGTAGACTTAACAGAACGTTCCTGTGTGAAAAAACTAGAACGAAGTTCCCAATTAACTTCATGTGCTCTAGCATTAATAACATTTTCATTTTTAATTGTGATTTAGATTATAATCAACAATTAAGAAGAAATATTCGGCAAGAAACGGTAGCAATCACGAAAACGACGAGCCGCGCAGTGGTCAGTAATTTTACGTCTCGCTTAGAAGAGAACGCAAAGGCAAATATTTATATCACATTACGTTTAAGAAATAATTTTCCAAGCAGTGTTGTACTTTGATATACAGTTGAGGTTTTTTTTCATTTATCAATTTGTAATTATGTTACGTCATTCAATAATATGTGTGACATTTCCAACCAGAAGGCTAGGTTGTTTGGAAATTAATTTACTTATATAGTAAATATCTTGCTGACATTATTGCACACTAAACAAGATTGCTTGTATAGTAGAAATACTTATACAACATGCTTTTCGTAAACGATTCTTGTTAATAAGGATGGCAAATGCAACTTCACATTAAAGAAAGTTTCATAATGGCGAGACTAGTGGTTAGAGAGTAGTCGCGGTTAAAAAATTAATTTTAAAAATAAATAATATAAAATTTGTTAATGTAAAGTTGTTCATAACAGCGTTGTTTTCTATCCAAAGTACTTTTTTAGTGTGACTTACTATCTATGAAATTGTTTAACGTATAATATTTCAATAACGTATTAGGAGAAACCATATCGAAATCAATTTTATGCTTAAATAACGTGTCAAACATTGACAAAAACGGGATTCATTTTTAGGTAAATCTTTATATTTATTAGTGTTATAAGTAGTGTTATAAGTATAAGATCACTTCGGTGTCTGTCTGTCCGGCTGTCACACCCGATTTCTCTCTTAAAGTTGAAATTTAATATAGGAATTGTGTGTAATTTTGATTAAATTTTGACATAAGAGGTTAGTTTTGGGGAGTAAAAAAAAATAAATAACCGGTCAAGTGCAAGTTGAACTTGCGCAATTAGTGTTCCGTACGTTAATTGCTTTAAAATAAAAAATGTTGTAACGGAAGTATAAAATGATCAGTGACTTCACAAAACACACCCCAAATGAGTTTTCAACAAAGTTTATTTCCAATCTTTACTAAAAATTGATGACCTTGAAATTTCTGTTTTTTTATATACCAGATAAATTATTACAGGTAATGCACTCGTGATAATTTTCGTTCAATCTACACCCCGTGGAGAATATTCCAGAATTTTTTCAAAATTTTTTGATAAGTACTTTTCGAGATAAGGCGGGTGGACAGCGATTTTTCGCGACTTTTTAAAAATAATACAAAGAAAAGTGCGCGCTAGTATTACATTATATATATATTTTTTACTCGTATTTTCACAAGCTTTTATTTGACACCACACTCGATTACCTAGTAAAAAATTTTGTTTTTACTTCCGATTTCACCCCCCAAAACTAACTCCTTAAGTCAAAATTTAAATTTCATAACCATATGGCTCTGATGAGGCCATCAATTCCTATATTATTACTCAATTGCAACTTTCTATGACAAATAGTTTCGGAGAAAATCGGGTGTGACAGACGGACAGACGGACAGACAGACAGACGGACAGACACCGAAGTGATCTTATAAGTGTTCCCTACGGAACACTAAATACCAGGTCATCGAGTGGGGTGTTAAATGAAAGCTTGTAAAAACACAACTTGTGCATACTTTTCTTTTATTAAAACCTCAAATTAAAAATACCTAAGGGTACTACTATTGGCTGCTATAATAGTACATTGAGCACTCTAATATGTTCTCAAGATATGCTTCTTTTTGCTTCCGCAGTACCGTGCCCGTGATTGCTTTTAAAATAAAAGAAAAATTCCGATCTTTGTTTTTATATACCAGATTAGTATTCCGTACGGAACACTTATAATATCACTTTGATGTCTGTCCGTCTGTCTGCCTGTCTGTCCGTTTGTCTGTTCTCTGTCACACCTGATTTTCTTTGCAACTTTTTGACACAGAAAGTTGAAATTTGGCACTAAAATAGGAATTGATGGCTTTATCAGAGCCGTGTAGTTTTGAAAGTTAAATTTTGAATTAAGGGGTTAGTTTTGGGGGGTGAAACCAGGAGCGAAACATTGCCAGGTCATCAAGTGGGGTGTCAAATGAAGGCTTGTAAAAACACGAGATCAAAAATATATATCATGTAATACTTGTGCGCACTTTTCTTTATATTATTTTTAAAAAATTGCGAAAAGCCGCTGCCCCTCCTTATCTCGAAAACTACTGATCAAAAAATTTGGAATAAATTCTGGAATATTCTCCACAAGGTATAGATTGTCATTAGTTTTCAGTAAAGATCGGAAAAAACTTTTTTTTATTTTAAAAGCAATTAACGTACGGAACACTAATTGTGTAAGTCCGACTTGCACTTAGCCGTTTTTTTTTATCCTCTTGTAGAATTTAACCTTATTCGCATAAAAGAGAAATTTGGAATGTTGAAAACATGTTTTAATATTACTTATATAACTAATAAAGACCAGTGGTCCCAGATGACCGACCGCCTTGAGGTACACGCTATGTGGAAATAAAAACATCTGATCTAGTGCGAGTAACCTCAACAAGCTGCAGGGCAGCATAACTTATAGAACACCCATCTCAGCCAATCTTTTTAATGAATCAAATTTATCAAAGGCCTTGCCAAAGTCGGTGTAGATAGAGTCAACCTGAATTAAATTTTTTTTTATTATTCGGAAGTAAAAAAAAAATATTTCTGGTAATTCTGAATACTAAAAATTGGAGTAGATCAGATTTATAAATTTCGAAAAAAAATTCCCATATTGATGTTCAATAATTTTATTATTTACTAAGAGTAAAATGTGTCCTAATAAATTGTAACATTTTTTTTTTTTTCCAAAGATCTTGGCAAACCGGTTTTTTGTGTAAAATTTGGAAAGTAGTCGATAATTATTTAGCATGTTCCAGTCGCTAAAATTAAAAACAGGAATTATTAGGGATTTTCTTCATAATTTAGGAAAAACCGGATACTGAAGACCGACTCAATAATAGAGAAGTAGCGCCAAATTCTCGGTACATCGTAATTTAATTTTTTTTTCTTCTTTCTTTTATCCACATATTGTAAACAAATTCAGTGGTTCTTGAACACTGTTGTAAAGTAAATGTTTGCTATGTTTTTAAAGAAAAAAAAAAAAGAACTAACTCACAATTCGCAAGTTAACATTTTATATTTTTCTGTTGTCATCTTTGTATTATGTTTGTACAACTTATGTTTAATAAGAGAAGTTTTTCTTTTTCACCTAACTAATAGTGGGGTTTCATTTTAAACTTGTAGTTTACTCTTAAAAATGTCACAAAATTGACGAAATATTGAGTATTACAGAAGGAAAATTAGTTTTTCATTTACATCCCACAGATTGACACCCGATAGATTATCTTCCTATTAATGTAAAGTACGGTCGATATATTTGGAGTTTTGAGTATATATAATACATTAAAATTCCGGGTTTCAATCCATTCGTCTAACAATGCAATGAGTTTGCTTCGAGTGGCAGCAGCAGCTAGATCACAGTATCGAGTAGCAGCAGCAGCAAGAGCATTTGAAAATGCCAAATGTGATTTTGGCGAAAACGTCGTGCAAATTCATTGTTAGACTAACGGATTGAAAACCTGGAATTTTAATGTATTACATTCCACCATCCGAGAAAACCTCTATATATATATATATTATATATATATATATAATATATATATATATATATATATATATATCATATATCATCATCATCAGCCGTTCATTCATCATCGGATGTAGGCCTCTCCCAGGCTTCTCCAATGTTGTCTGTCTTGAGCTTGTCTCATCCAGTCATTACCTACCAAATGCTTAATATCATCTGTCCAACGAGTTTGTGGTCTTCCCACAGAGGTCTTCTGTGCCTTCGCGGTCTCCATTCTACAAGCCTCTTGGTCCACCGATTGTCTGTCATGCGGACCCAGTTCCATCTTAACCTGCAAACCTGCTCGTTTACGTCTGATACGTTGGATCTTGTTTTTGTCTCTTCATTTCTTATGCGATTTCTTAGTTTTAATCCCAACATTCGCCTTCCCATGGCTCTTTGTGCAATCTGCAACCTCTCTTCTATGCTGTTCATGGACCACGTTTCTGTACCATATGTCAAAACTGGCAGTATTTGCTGTTTGTTTTAGATTTGATGGTGTTAGGTAGATGTCAGTTAAAATTTTTTTACAATTTGCTGAAACTAGACCAGGCTAGCGAAATCCTTCTTTTCAAATCTTATATTATCCTTGCCAATTTCAATTTGCTGTCCTAAATATACTATACTTACGATGTGACTTTTTTATTTTTTGTTGCTCCTTTCTCAAATTGGGGTTAACGTTATTATTTCCTGTAACGTTGGTCATATATTTGGTTTTGGCAATGTTGATCTTCATACCAATTTGTTTTGATTTATTGTTCAGTTCGTTCAGCATTTGTTACAGCCCTTCGGTGGTTTCGCTAATCAATATATCATCTGCAAAACGCAGATGGTGTAGCTGTTCTCCGTCTATTGATATTCCCCTATTCTCCCAATCAAGTTGTCTGAACATTTCCTCCAAAGTAAATGTAAATAGCTTAGGTGATACTGAGTTGTCTTAGCTTTAGTTACAGCAAAAATTCTTTGGGGCATGCTGCGTACAAGCCTAGTGCATTCAATTGTACTTATGGCATCCCACTCATCCATCAAAGCGCGTTTTAGCGCTGCTTTTGATGCCATGCTATGCTCCCGTATCTTGCGTTTCAGAATACCCCAAAGATACGGTTTAGATCTGGAGACTGCGCCCGCCAATCCAACAAGACAATGTTATTGTCTTTAAACCAGCGCATCGTAGCCGCTGATTTATGACAAGGTGCATTATCTTGCTGAAATTTGATGTGGTCTAAATTAGTGTCGCCAAAAATGCGCGTTAGCGAAGGCATCGGTACAGTTTCTAGTACATTTATGTACTTTTAGCTGTTCATGCGGCCTTCACAAACGAACATTTCGCTGCAGCCCCAGATCATAATGCTGTCTCCTCCGTGTTTTACAGTAGGTACCACGCAATCTGGATGGTATTCCTCGCCGACACGCCCCCTCACGAATATCACACCTGACGTTCCGAATAGCTGTAAGAATAGAAAAAATACTCAATTAAAAAATTAGTTATTTTGACTAAAACGGATTAAATCAAGAGTAATTTGTTAAAATAAATCACATAAAAACTTATCTCAAAGTTGGATTCGTCGGACCATACAACATTAGACCAATCCTCTTCGCTAAAATGTTGGTGCTTCAGAGTCCACTCTAAGCGTTTCTTTCTATTGATCTCTGAAAGCCGAGGCTTCTTTCTAGCTTTGCACCCTCTTAATCCAGCTTCTGTTAGTCTTCTCCTTGCCGTTCGAAAACTAATCGGCATCCCGATCTCTTCCAACAGAGTTGTAGCCAGCTCAGATGATGTTTTTTGTCGATTTTTAATAGACTCGCGGATGAGTTTTCTGTCCCGTCGCTCATTAGTCTTACTTTTCTGCCCGTTCTCATTTTGCTGGCGTGGGAGCCAGTCTCCACAAACCTTTTAATAGCACATTGCAATGTGCACCGAGAACATTTCACTAACTTGGCTATTTCTACTTGGGACTTGCCTTGTTCATGTAGGGTTTGAATTTTAATTCGTTTTTCGATACTAAGCTCACTTTTCTTAGGCATTTCTCAAATATAAGAATGTCCAGTTCACAAATAAAACACGCACGGAAACTTCTTGACTACAAATAGTAAAAAGAGACTGATAAAACATTAAAAATATTTTTCAAAAAACCTCATTATCGCAATTTTTGTGGGCCAGGTGTTTTATGGACCGGTAAAAGAGATTGTCTATTGTTTAAGTTAGCTTTTGACAGCGCCGCCTATAGTATTGTTAAAACAATTAGTTTTTTTTTTAATATTCTATGATTTTCACGTGTTTATTAGGGGTACCTAATACTTTTGGCTAAGGCTGTATATATATATATATATATATATATATATATATATATATATATATATATATATATATATATATATATATACGTATATATATATATATATATATATATATATATATATATATATATATATACGTATATATATATATATATATATATATATATATATATATATATATATATATATATATATATATATATATATATATATATATATATAACACATGGGCTGAAAAGTCCCGGGCCTAACAAAGAAAACACGGTTTTTTTGGTTCAAAATTAGCTTTATTCATCAACGTAATCTCCATCAAGAGCAACGCAATCATTCCAGCGCCGCTCTAACATTTCAATACCACTTTTGTAGAACGATTTATCTTTTGCCTCAAAATAGGCCTCAGTTTCAGCGATAACCTCTTCAGTCGTGCGAAATTTCTTACCGGCGAGCATTTTTTTCAGGTCTGCGAACAGCCAGTAGTCGCTGGGAGCCAAATCTGGCGAATACGGTGGATGTGGGAGCAATTCGAAGTTCAATTCATGTAGTTTTGCCATTGTTTTGATTGACTTGTGACACGGTGCGTTGTCTTGATGAAACAAAATTTTTTTCTTTGCCATATGCGGTCGTTTCTTTGCAATTTCGGCCTTCAAACGCTCCAATAACGCTATATAATATTCACTGTTGATGGTATTTCCTTTCTCAAGATAGTCGATGAATATTACACCACGCACATCCCAAAATACCGAGGCCATAACCTTTCCAGCCGATTGTTGTGCTTTCGGGCGCTTTGGACGAGGTTCACCAGTTGCTGTCCACTCAGATGACGATCGTTTTGATTCCGGAGTGAAGTGATGGATCCATGTTTCATCCATTGTCACATATCGACGCAAAAATTCCGGTTTGTTACGTTTAAACATGGCCAAACACTGCTCAGAATCATCAACACGTTCTTGTTTTTGATGTGAGCAAACGCGGCACCCACTTTGAACAGAGCTTTCTCATAGTCAAATGCTCATGCAATATAAAGCCAACACGTTCTTTTGATATCTTTACGATGTCAGCTAACTCACGCAACTTCACTTTTCGATCATTCAAAATGATTTTATGGATTTTTTTGATGTTTTCTGGTGTTACCGCCTCATTTGGACGTCCACTGCGTTCTGCATCATCGGTGTCTCTACGACCACGTTTGAAGTCAGCAAACCAACGTTTTATTGTTGTTTCTGATGGAGCGGAGTCCCCATAACACTTTTCAAGCCATTGCTTCGCTTGAACGGTATTTTTTCCCATCAAGAAGCAGTGTAAAATTAAAACACGAAATTGTTTTTTGATCCATTGTTTTGAAAATAACAAAAGTAGCGTCACTCTTAGCACAATAACTCACAAACTAATGAATAGAATATCATGAAATTTTAACAGCTGTCTTTTGAAGGTTAGTATTAACTGAAAAAAAGGTGACTGCAATAAAACTAGCGCCATCTATGTGTTAGGCCCGGGACTTTTCAGCCCATGTGTTATATATATATATATATATATATACGAGGCTGGTTTGAAAAGTCCGTGCAAAGTCCAAGAGATGGCACCACCGGCGCGTATCGAGGTCATGTTTAGTTAGCAGCATCTCTTGAATGAACGCACACCAAGTTTCAGCCATATTGGTCTATTTCTTTGTGTTTGGCATTCGTGTAAATCAAGAAAGTCGAGTGATTTTCAAGAAATGGACGAAAAAAAGAATTTCGTGTGGTGTTTAAACATTACTTTATAAAAGGCAAAACGCCTCAGGAGACTAAAGAGAAGCTCGATAAACATTATGGTGACTCTGCACCTTCGATTAGAACAGTTTATAAGTGGTTTCAAAATTTTCGGACTGGCCATATGGGCACAAGTGACGCTGAACGTTCTGGACGGCCTGTGGAGGTTACGACTCCAGAAATCATTGATCAAATCCATGATATGGTGATGGATGACAGAAGAGTTAAGGTGCGTGAGATTGCTAGTGCTGTGGGCATCTCAACTGAACGGGTACATAATATTTTGCATAAACATTTGGACATGAGAAAGCTATCCGCAAGAAGGGTGCCGCGATTGCTCACGCTTGGCCAAAAACGGAATCGTGTGAAGTGTTGCAAGGATGGTTTGCAGCTGTTCCAGAAGAATCCGGAGGACTTTAAACGTCGTTTCGTCACTGTGGATGAAACATGGATACATTACTATACTCCTGAGACCAAACAACAATCTAAACAATGGGTTACCAAGGGGAAATCTGCACCAAAAAAGGCGAAGACCGTTCCTTCGGTCGGAAAGGTTATGGCGACTGTCTTTTGGGATTCGCAAGGGATAATCCTCATCGACTATCTGGAAAAGGGTAAAACTATTACAGGTGAATATTATTCATCGTTATTGGACTGTTTGAAAACCGAGCTGCAAGAAAAACGCCCGCGATTGGCCCACAAGAAAGTCCTTTTCCATCACGACAACGCACCAGCACACACCTCAGCAGTTGTGGTCGCAAAATTAATGGAAATAGGATTCCAACTCGTTTCACATCCCCCCTATTCTCCAGACTTGGCTCCCTCGGACTACTATTTGTTCCCCAATTTGAAGAAATGGCTGGCGGGACAAAGATTTTATTCAAACGAGGAGGTGATTGCAGACACTAATGGATATTTTGCAGACTTGGACAAATCCTATTATTCGGAAGGGATCAACAAACTAGAACATCGTTGGACGAAGTGTATAAGCCTAAAAGGAGACTAAGTCGAAAAATAAAAAAGGTTTACCCCAAAAACATAAGTAGTTTTTATTTTTGCACGGACTTTTGAAACCAGCCTCGTATATACATTCATGGTATAAGATAATTGTATCTATAAAACAGAGTTGGAAATCTGTTCAGTATTTTTTACTTGTCCTTACCGCACTCACTGAAGTTTTTTATGGAACATTGATTTGACGGTAAACGTTGTGATAAATGACCTACTCTGTCTATTCTTTTTTGTGTCTAGGGTTGACTATAAGAAATACTGAAACGCCGTCAACTTCAGCCTCTTTTTTAGTATCTAGGTTATTTAAAGCACATTTAATTTCCTAAGGGCTCAAAGAGTTGCATACGCACAAGCTCTAATACAAGTATTCCTCGAATTGAACAGAAAAATACTCTTGAAATATTCATCAAACAAATTACATTCAGTTGTATTTTATATGGCATATTTTAGGACAGTTAATCTATATTGTTGTTATCTTACAGGTATGTATAGGCTACATTACAGCACAAGCAGTACCTCCCAGATTATTAATCCCCGGAGCTATACCCGCTGGTGCTAGGCCAGCCCCATTCAGACCACAGAGCTTAACAGGTCCAAGATTGAGGAGGCCGAACGCCATCCCAGCAAGAGAAGTAAGGAAAATATATTTTTATTACCTTCCTCTTATTTTTAAAATGCTACGCACGAAATTATAAGACGCTACCAAGCCTGTAATAGGTGTGCATAATGAAAAGGCTTCGTTAATACGCACCCTTTTGCTTTATTAATTTGACCTTTATAATCTGTTCCTATTTTTATTATCAGAGATCTATGTATATTGAAAACAAATCATGTCAATATGGGGGTCAAATAATTACAGACAGAGTATCGACAAAACAATAATTGTATTTTCTGCATAACATTAACCTCCAAAGTAGAGTAGTCTCTAATTATCATGAACTAACTTTGACCTACTTACTATGTTGTACTTTCAGGCCGCAGTTTAAAAACGAAATAAGTCTTTAATATAGTAAGTGAAACAAGTAAGCGTTCCATTTAATTGGACAATTCTCGATTGTATAATTTTAATTTAAGCTGTATATGCCATAACCATATTAATTGTACTTTAGGTAAGACCTGTAGTAGAAGATATTGAAGAACCAAACTACCCCTCCCCAAGCCCCACCTCAGCTTTTGATGATGAAGTGAACAAACTACAATTTGAAGCTCAATCTTCTCGACAAGACGACGATGGTAGGTAGTTTTTTTTAACTATTAAAAATCAGATAGACGAACAATTTTGTTAATAATACTTTCTTAGAATTGTATAATCTAAAATACACTTCTACCACTTGCCAAAAAATTAAAAGTAAGGTTTAATTTCCACCCTAAATAAGGGCGTTGAATCTGGTAAAATGCTAATTAAATTATGTAACACACCACACAAAGCCAGATAATACTGAAGAAAGACTAACAACATGAACTCTAAAATACCACAGCCCATCTTAAACTCTCGTAATTATTCATACGCTAAGTGCATCAAAGGTTATGAAAGATGTATATATCGCGCCAACAAATCTATATCTTTTGTTATCACGCGCATAACAACGATTTCTTTCGGTCGTTGATACTTAGAGGCAATCCTGCGAGGGGCGGCGGTTCAACGGCTCCGTCGGATGCCAGTATTAGGTTCTAAATCGCGAGACTCGAATCCGAGTGAGAAATTAACGAGATGTGACAAATGCATAACAGAGACAATGAACGAAGGAAAAGGAGTGGTTGTCTTTAGTTCTCCTGTTTTTCGCGGGTAATTTGGCTTCACGTCGTTGTATCTGATTGAGATAGGAAAGTGGTTAGCTAAGATTTCGATTGGTGACTAAGCAAAAAAATTAGTCATATTTGAATTCCTACTATTATTTTTATATATTTTTAGTGTTCCGTACAGATCACTTGTGAGATTACTTCGGTGTCCATCTGTCTATTATAACCTATTTTCTCCGAAACTATTCGACGTATAAAGTTGAAATTTGGCATAAATATAGGAATTAAGGCTCAATCAGAACTGTGTAGTTTTGAAAGTTAAATCTTGACTTAAAGAGTTAGTTTTGGGAGGTGAAATTGAAAAAAAAAGTTCCAAAAAGTTCCAAAAATATATATAATGTAATATTTGTGCACTATTTTTTTTTGTATTATTTTAAAAAAATAACTAAAAATCGCTGTCCCCCACACTATTTCGAAAAGTACTGATTAAAAAATTTTGAAAAAGTTCTAGAAGTCTTCATAAAGTAGCAGATTGAGCAAAAATTATCACGAGTGTACTTCGTTTGATAATTTATCTGGTATAAAAAAACCTATGGGCTTGACAATATGGTGCAGATTTTTTTTTAAATACTTTTCAGTACATTACTGCTCCAACAAGTCCAACTTGCATTTGACCGTTTTTTTTTTTAATAAGATGTTTCAAAATGGGTGGGGGATTAAGTGTGGTGTGGAACCCCAGTAAAATCGGCACTTATATCTTTAAGATTGTAATGTGTTTGTTTGGCAGGTGGTAAAACTGACGTTCGGGCCAAATTAGAGAAACAGCTATTTTTAGAGTTAAAAATTGAAAAAGGTTTTTTTTTTTAAGTTAAAAGTAAGTTCTTTTAATATTCTTCTATTCATCTATTTTTTTATTTAATCAGAATTCCTCTTCAGTAGAGCATCCAGAGGTAAGATTATACATTATGGGCGAATAAGTTGAAAAAGTAGATTACTAACATGAATAAGACTACGTGTTTATTATTCAATTTAAAAGCTATCGAGTCCGAAATAATGGAAATATATCTCGAAAAAGATTGGGATTATCTTACATATGGGGTAATGTAAGAAAGTTTGAAGTGTTTTTTCGTAAAATTAATCATTTTTGGGATATTTCCGTTATTGCTGACTCTATAAACTCCCGGTTTTAAAACTGTAGATTAAACTGTAATGTAGTGAAGTATTTTTTCATTAATTTCATGGCTATTATAAGTAGTTCATAAAATGCAGCAATAACGTCCATAGGAATTCAATCATTTATTTTTAACGAAAATAAACAATATTGTAAAATTATGAAATCCTAATTTCGTCCAAAAATCTTTTTCTTGTTGCCGGGCGGCGTCTGTAGTGATTACTGATTTAATAATTTTTTATCTCCTTAAAAAAATAAATTATTAAGAGCCTGAAGGCATTCTTGGTTGGATTTTGAGAAATATGTATTAGGTACCTTACTTGTTGTCTAATCGCCTCCTGCATCAATAATCGCCTGGTATCTTTAAGGCAGGGGTGCTCAAACGGTCGATCGCGATCGACAAGTCGATTGCGAGTGCTTTTTGAGCCGATCTCGAGAAAAAAATTCCGATATAGAACTATTCACAGATTTTGTTTTAGGTAACTAAAACAAAATGTAATGAATAAACTCCTAAAATTTATTCGATCCACAATTAGGCCAGAATAACCCCCTCATCACTTTCTTTTATCGTAATAACCCCCTGCTAGCGGCAAAAGGCGGCTTTATCAAAGGAACGCGCGGTACTTGCCAAAGAAAAGCCGGGTTTTTGATTCCCGCCGATTTTTCTAGAAACTTCGGGCGGCGTGTTTGACGGGAACATTCGAGACTTCGTTCGCGCCGATATAAATGTTGCGCCTGCAGGAATAGGAGTCAGTCTGAGTTGTAACTTAAAGGCGATACATCGATACAAAGTTTATTAATAAATAGTCCAAAATGAGTGCGGCGAAGAAAAGTAAAACTTATCATTTTAATAACGATTCGGAGGAAGAATTTTTCTTTTGTATGGTAAAGGATAAGTGCATTTGTCTCATTTGCCGTGCATCAGTTGCAATACCTAAGCATGGGAACTTAGAGAGGCATTATAAAACGGTTCATAAAAACTATGAAAAGGATTTTCGGTCACAGAGTGAATTAAGAAAACGAAAAGTACGTGATTTGATAACTTGTTTGAAAAAAGAACAAACCATGTTCACAAGACCAGCCAAACAATCAAAAGCTGCAACGATCGCGTCATTTAAAATATCTCATATATTGGCGAAATACAAGAAACCATTTGATGATGGATTGGTTGTGAAGGAAGCATTTATTGAAGCGGGTGACAGTTTATTTGGAGATTTTAAAAATAAAACAGAGATTATGTCTGCTATTAGAGAACTTCAGTTATCTCGTCCGACTGTCACAAGGCGTGTTGAAGTCATGAGTCAGGACATGGCAGATAAACTAAAACATGATATCATGGAATGTACATACTTTTCTTTACAGTTCGACGAATCCACCGATATGACAGACACTGCCCAGCTGTGTATTTTTATTCGAATGGTATTCAATGACATGTCGGCTAAGGAAGAGTTTTTGATAATGATTCCTCTGAAAGGAAAGACCCCTGGCGAAGATATATATGACGTTTTCTTCAATTTTGTAACAAACTACAAGCTGCCAATGTATAAACTAGTGTGCATTACAACGATGGAGCACCAGCAATGACTGGAAACGAAAACGGTTTTGTGGTATTGTGTCGAGCTAATGATGATTTCCCTTCATTTTTCTCCTTCCATTGCATTATACATCAACAAGTTTTGTGTTCAAAAGTTCTAAACATGGAGGAGATTATGGGCATTGCCATAAAAATTGTGAATTCCATCCGTGCACGTAGCTTGCAACGACGGCTCTTTAAATTGCAGTTGGAAGATAGTGAGTCAGTTGAACACACTGATTTAGTTCTTCACACGGACGTCAGGTGGTTGAGTCGCGGAAAATTTCTAGAAAGGTTTCAAGAATTATTGCCCGAAATAACAGCTTTTCTGGACGAAAGAGGTGATGACACTCAGATGCTGAAAAACGGAAAATGGCTGACTGATTTGGCATTTTTGACAGACATCACAATGCATTTAAACACCATTAATTTGGAGCTTCAAGGTAAAGGAAAAAAACTATTATTGAGATGATTAGCGCAATAAACGCATTCAAAAGTAAATTGCAACTTACGATAGATCAACTGAAAAGGAAGGATCTGAAAAATTTTCCGTCTTTGAAAGCAAGGATTCCTCAGTTGAATTATGATATTTATGAGGCAGAATTATCAAATATTTTGGGCCAATTCGAAATACGTTTTTATGATTTCAGTAAATTGACAAATATCGCATCATTTATGAGTTATCCTTTTTCGTGTAAAAACATTGAGGAATTAGCTACTGAAATAGCAAGTCAGTTTAACATGGACCCATGTTCTGTTGAAAATGAGTTAGTGCAGATTATATCAGATATACATCTCAAAGCCACAGCATCTGATACAAAATTCTGGTGTTTTATATCTGAAGACAAATATCCGAATCTAAGGCAAATCGCCCTTCAACTGACGGCAATGTTTGAGTCAATTTACTTGTGCGAGTCTGCATTTTCTGAAATGAAGATAATTAAGTCAAAATATCGCAATCGACTAACTGACGAACATATGTCATCATGCTTGCGATTAGCACTCGGTAATTACGTACCATCTTATGAAAAGTATGCTGAGGACATGCAGTGACACGCTTCAACATCCAAAGTCACTCTTTAGTTAAGTTTAGACACTAGAACTCGTTTGTTTTGTAAGAACCAATAAACTCGCAATTTTGAATAATTATGCGTTTTTTCATTGACATTTTAGAGCAGACCTACACTTACCTTGACTAAAAAAATGCATATTGTGCGGAAAACTAATATCTATGCCACGATACACCTTACCTAGACGACAATCCTGCATTACACTTACTTGCAGCCTCTCAGAGTCGATCGATCGTAGTCTAACAATATTGAGGTAGATCGCCAGCAGTTCAAGTTTGAGCACCCCTGCTTTTAAGGCATGCTGTCGACGAGATCTTCTGCATATAGCGCGGCAATGTTCTCAAAATTTTTTGAATCTCGCGAGACAACAGGGTCCTTAAAGTCTTTCCTCTAAACGTTCTGTTTACAAGGGGGGACCAAACGTTTTCAATGGAGTTGGTCTCCGGCGATTGTAAGAGCCAGTCTAGTACCTTATCGTGCACCGAAGCGAGCCGCTTCGCGATCTGATTTTCGCCCCGCAATTCGGAATTTGACGTCATGAGCACAAATATGTTGTCTCATGGTACACATTCAAACTCGATTTTCTTAACTTGGCCGCTCCTTAATGCAGCGTCAATTTCGAGCCCCGTAAAAACAAAGACACGATTCGTTTTCGACTTTCAGAGTGACTTTGCCTCTCACTTCTTCACAAACGATACCGACTTTTTAATATATTTATCGACCGCAGAATGTGTCATTTTAGGCGCCTTTGGATGGGAACAAAGAAAGACTGCCTCGAACCGACGCGCAAACAAGGGATTCATTTTGGATTTTACGTTATTTCGACGAAAGTTCGGAATCGACTAATACTTTTACTAAAATACGTCGTAGACGAAGGTTCCCTCTACCGATTTTTTTGTGGAATCGCCAGAATCGCATCTACCAAAAATGAATTATCGCAGATACGTTCCTACTTGACAGACTCTATTTTTACCGCAAATAAATTAACAAATAACCACTTACTTTACACCATCCACTAAACCCAAAAATATTTTCTGCCACTTTTATGTGTGAAAGTGCTGATCCTAAAGAAGCAAAAATCACCACATCATACGATGCGCTACCAGTCACATAATCTTCAAATACAGTCCCGAAAGCGATTTCGTTCGACAAACGTAAGAAAATGCATCTGAAGCTGCGCAAATACTTAGTTTAACTTTGGGACACGATGTTGTGATGCAGAAAACGTGCATAATATAGTACCAACAGTTTCGAAGCGGTGACTTTGATCTTTCGGATCATGTAGGTTCTGGACACAGCCGCAAAAACTACCATCTTCTTTGAGGGAAGGAATCCGTCAGCTGCCCGAAAAGTGAGCAGAAAATAATGAGGAATATTTAACTTGATAGAGTTCTGTTCTGTTTATAAATAAATAAATACTTCGGTAACTGAAAAAAGGTACCAATTTAGTTGTGCACCTAATAATAACCCTAAAATCAAAATTTATAAAAATATGAAATGATGAATTTGCCATGGCAGCAGGATTAGAGAATTTTGGCCCAAAATATTTGGAATAAAATAAGCAAAAAAAAACCATAACTTGTTCCGTGACTAACACGGAGAACTAAACATATAACCACACCTGTACATACGAGCAATACACCCCCTTAAATTGTGTTAACCAAATGTTACTAAAGCAATAATTGGTATATTGTTTTATTAGAAGGAATCAACCGATTTCAAAAATCGGCCGATACTAAATTTCCTAATGGCGATTCCGACTGCTAAAAATTTTAAAATATTACTCTTATATTCAAAAATGTGAAACATCCGATCAAATAAGACACTCGCCCTTGATGCAGAGATAGGGTTGACATCAATTTGTCAACGACTTGACGCATTGTTCTGTCAACTCTACAACATTCCCATAAAAAGTATTACTTTTACTCACAATAAAACAATATACTATTATAGTTTTTTACCGCTTAAACACCTAACTTACATTATAATATTGGTTTCATTCTTTAGATCGTCCAGCTCCACTGCCTTTCAGACCAGAGAGACCCGTTCCCATCGCTCGAGAACAAGTTAGAGAAAAACCAGTACCCAGACCAGCACCCAGACCTGTCGTCAGACAAGAAATCAGAGACGAACCTTTACCAATTAAACAACAGGTAAAAAGACAACAAGTAAGTTAGGCTTTCCGCTCTTCTACTGCAATTAGTTGGATACAGTTTTCAACTTTTGGTGATTCTATGCTAAATCTTTCATTGCTCTACAGCTAACCCTACGTAAATCCTTTGCTAACACATCACGTCAAATAACAAAAAAGAAACATTACTACTTACTTTTTTCGTTTGTAGTCGTATGTCGCATAAAAAAAAAAAATATTTACCTACTGTTATTTTTGCACGCCATAACCTCCAATAATACTGAACTAGTCCAGCTCGACGACCGAAAGCTAGCAGTAATTTTTCTTTTGGTGTGCGGTATGTTCAGACAGCGACATGCTGAAATTCACTTAGCAGTGATTTTCTGACTATGATCCTCTTATTTCTTATCTTTAATTTGTACTCGTAGATCCTTGTCTGCTTTTTTTTTCACTTTCCGCTAGAATAGCTTTATCATCTGCAACCCGTAACAGTAACGTAATTGTTTCCTTTGTTCCACTTAGGCACGTATATGCACGATAACGCATTATTAAAGATAACATAACATACATATTCTTCTACAGCTCACCAGACCCGCACCCGTTCCTCAACGCGTCGCCAAAATTCCCGCACGTCAACAAGTTTACGATGACGAAGAAGACCTTAGGGATAGAAGGAGAAGGCCACAGGTAGAAATCGTACGTAAATACCGTGAGGACAACGATGACGGAAGCATTACTTGGGGATTCGAAAACTCTGATGGTACATTCAAGGAAGAAACGTTGGGAATTGATTGTATTATTAGAGGAAAATATGGATATGTAGATCCTGATGGTGTCAAGAGGTAATATAATTTAATAAAAACATAAATTACTCAAAATAAGAAAAAAAGAAATAAATAAATTATATTATATGTTTATATATATATATATATATATATATATATATATATATATATATATATATATATATATATATATATATATATATATTTAATGTTCAATTGAACTTGTTTTCAGGGAATTTTCTTATGAAGCTGGCAACAAATGCGACGAACCCGAAGAGGAAGAAGAAGAACTACTACCCATCAAACAAAACATTCCCCAATCGAGAAACAAGCCATTGCCCTACGCTAGGCCTTCTCCACAACCACAACCTCAATTTTTAAATTAGACTAAAAAAAAAATAACTTAATAATTCATAAGGATATTTAATTCTTATATTTTAGTCTTACTGTCTTTTTTGATACGTTTTTTTCATTATTTATTATTTTTTGTTCATAACTTTCCTTACTTTGTGTTCCTTTCGGAAGTTTTTTTTTTTATAAATCAAAACTTTGTCGCTTGTTTTGGTTAGATTTTTCGAATAATTTAAATTTTCTCACCTCGACTTACTTATTTTCTTTAACTCTTTTATATGTTTTACTTTTAACCGTTTTAATTTCGACTTGTCTTTTTATCGCTTGAACATTTTTCTTTCTATTCCTTTTTTGCATGTTCTTTACTCTGTCAACTTTTATTTCTCTCAATATTAAACTTTAATTTTATTAATAGTTTTTTTTAGATTCTTTTCAAGATTCTTATGAATTATTAAGTTTAAATTTAGATGTAAAAAGCGTTTTTTTGTGAATTTTATTACAAAATTGCCATATTTAAGTAATTTTTAAAAGCTATTTTTGTTAATAAAAATTAAAAAAAAAGAAATAGAGTTTTTATTTGTCCTGTTTAATTCTTGAAGATTTTGGGCCAAAATTTAAAGATCTTTGATTTTTTACATGCGAGCTTCTTTAAAGTCAGGAAAAAGGGCTAAGGATTTTAAAATTGCCATTGGTTGTTGTGTCTTAAGTAAGAGCAAATACCTATTTTTGAAGTGTGTTACTTTAACGAAATGAGGATGAAAAGGTATAAGGCAGGGTTGCTATCTCTCTCCAACGCTTTTCAGGATTATCTCGGCCAGGCTTTGAAAGAGTGGAGACGTAAATGTGAAGGAATATATAATACAACTGATATATGATATAACGCTATACATTTTGTTGACGATAGATGGTAATCGCAAAAGACAAAGACGATTTCGAGTACATGTATAGAAAATTAATAAAGCAATACGAGAAGGGGGGTCTGACGGTATTTTGAACAACTGAACAAAAATAAATTCATGCTGTGTTGGGGGTGACGGAAACGAGGAATTTTGAACAAATGAACAAAAATAAATTCATGCTCAGAGTGGAAGGGAGAAATAGTAACATCGAATAATAATAGGAAAGTGAGCAGTAACAGCACTAAATTCAATACTTCTGTCAAAGAATATATCAAATTAACGGAAAAGAGACATCTACAATAGTATTTTTAAGAGTATTGTTTTACTCATGTAATAAAAAGTTCTGAGGCTTTTCGAGAGATAGCAGCACAAACAAAAAAAGCCCATATGATTTTCAGTTAGTGTCAATTCCTCTCAGAAGATTCATGTAAAATTTTCATGACATTTTGTCTATGAGTTTGCGAGTTATAGCTGTTTGAGGGACGCTACTTTTGATTTTTGCAAAATGATGGAACAAAACGGATTTCATGTGTTGATTAAACATTGCTTCTTGATGGGAAAAACTACAGGCAGAACCCCAGAATGGCTTAAGAAGTGTTATGGTCCATCTGCTCCATCAAAAGCAACTATATATCGATGATTTAGTGAACTTAAATGCGGACATACAAACACCGATGATGCACTATGTTCTGGAGGTCCAAATGAGGCAGTTCTGAATGACCGCAAAGGGGAAGTGACAGAGATAGCTGACATCATTGTGATATTAACAGAATGCGTGAGGAACACTTTGCATGAATATTTGCATATGAAAAAGCTATATGCTCGAAGGGTGATGCGCACTCTCACAATTGATCAAAAACAGCAACGTGTCGAAGATTCAGAAAGCTGTTTGGCACTGTTTCAGCGTAATACAAAGGAGTTTTTGCATCGATTTGTAATAATGGACGAAATATGTCTCCACCACTACATACCTGAGTCCAACAGTCAGTCCGCAGAGTGGCTGGAACCGCAAGAAATCCGACAGAAGCGTCCAAAAAACACAAACATTAGGTGGAAAGGTTTTGGTAAGTATTTTTTGAGACTCACATGGAATAATACTGATCGACTATCTTGGGAAGGGGGCGAACCATCACCGGAGATTATCACGCTGGTTTATTTGACCATTTAAATGATGAAATCAAGAAAAAAAAGTCACATTTAGCGAAGAAAAAAGTGTTGTTTCATCAAGATAAAACAAATTCATAAAATCTATGGTTAAATTGGACCAATTGAGCTAACAATTGCTTCCTCATCCGCTGTATTCACCAGATCTGGCCCTTAGCGACTATCTCTTTCCAAATTTGAAAAAGTGCCTCCAGAGAAAGTGATTTGGCTCAAATGAAGAAGTCGAATGGGAAATTGAGGCTTATTTTAGAGCGCTCGACAAATTGTACTATATGAAAGGCATCCAAATGTTGAAAAATCGCTGGAATAAGTGTATCGTTTCTGAAGGAAACTATGTTGAAGAATAAAATCGATTCTTGGCAAAAATATTGTTGTTTCTTGAAAAGTCTCGGGATTTTTGACTCCATGGCATATGGCAGTGAAACTTGGCAAATTAATAAACGTTTAGAAGGAACATAAATACACAAGAAATAGACTTCTGGAGACGGTCAGCAGTATACTAAGACGAGACAAAATTTTTTCCAGGCAGACTGGCTTGTTCATATTACGTAGATTAAATTATACTTAAGTTACTGTGATTAATATGTCTCAAATCACCAAACTATTCACTTTATTTTATGTACTGATATATGTCCATATATTACTAAAATGTGTGTGTAATCGATATATTGCATGCAGTAATGAGGTTTATGCAACAGAGATATTTTGGTACGCATTAGGAATTATAGTTTAGAGAGCTGAAGTAGACGGCCAGCTTTGTAAGATATCTAATTGCAATTGTTAATAAAAGTGATTGTTGTGAAATTAAAGAGTTTAATTTATAAATATATATATATATATATATATATATATATATATATATATATATATATATATATATATATATAATATATAAGTAATTAACTTCATTCTTATATATATTTTCGAAAATAAAAAGATAGACATCCTATTATACAACATAAATTAAAATTAATTTCAAAATAAACCGTATATCCTCTATCTTCGTCTAAAGAGAAATTCCTAAATCTAACGAACGTCTCTAAAAAAAGTGCATATTTACCACGACTGGCAGTGCTGTACCGCTCTCTGTGCGTTCTGAGTATATACATGTATTATGGTGTTACATTTTGAATATTTTAACTAATAATTGTTTTTTTCCTTTTAAATGTTTTTATTGTTTACATGTACACTGTGTGGTGAAAGAGAAAAAAAAAGTTTTTTTTTTTTTTGAAAAAAGGAAGAATGTTGGAAGAGCCTAGTTTATGTTTGTAACCTCACTTACAGTAAGTTTTTTAATAATTTTTTTTTTAAAGCCTTTTTTACCGACCACCGTCCCATTTTGTAGAGTGACTGAAGAAGGATTGAATATATCCGAAAGCTTTCACTAAGTAAATAGAGTATTATTTTTTGTGAATGCCCTAGAAAATACTTTATAATCTGGCTGTAACCCTGCGAAACTCACAATTTTTAATTTATATATATATATATCTATATATATATATATATATATATATATATATATATATATATATATATATATATATATATATATAAAATTTGCACAGTTTTAGCTCGATTATTTAACGTTAACCCGTGCCTCATCGAGTCATCATGTATACGTATACATGTTGTATACGTATACATGCATCCATATTTATTTTGATATATTTTTTTCTTTATTTCATAATTAAGTTCCTCTATTTTTTTCTTCCTCTAGTAGCTGAATTTCTTTATTTTCTTTCTTGGTTTTCTTTCAGGAAAAGGACTTGATGTCTCGAATTGAGTTTTCTTTTTATCTTTGGGTTCCTTTTTAATATTCTTGTATTATTTATTATCTATTTGCTATCAGCAGAGTATAGTTATTGTCCATGATTCTTTTGTTCTCATTGTCTTATTTGTTTGACATTTTACTTCTATTTTGAGGTTATTCTTTCTTACTACCTAACTGGTACTTAGGCTATTTTCCTTGTTCTTTTTTATTTGGTTTCTGATTTCCTTTCTTTTCTTTTTTAGTGAATGTCGTGTGTCATTTGGTAACCTTCTTTCGTATTCGATCTGATTAGCGAAGTTTGGTGTCACATTAGTATATATCTATATTTATATGCTAGTTCCTTTATAACGTTATTTTCTTCTTTATAGGGACCTTTTTATTTATACTTAAGGGTTGTGACAGATTCGTTTTCCTTTTCTGTTTTGGTTTTCTTTTTGGAAAGATGGTTTATGGTTTTCCTTTTTATAGTCCGTTAAGGGTGTTCTTTTCTATTGATTTGTATCTTCGTTTGTATATATCGATTTATTAGTTTTTTTCGTTTTAGCTGGTGTTAATATGCGAGTCATCGTTTGGGTCGGTTTTTGGGTTATTATTTATTTTAATATTTATTTTAGTCTCCATATTTCCAGTAGGATTTTTTGTTTTTGAATTTATTTCGTTATTGGTCGTGATAATTGAGACGTCATGGCTTTTTATTTTTCCTTTCTCTTCAGGATGTTCGGTTGATCTTGTATGACTTACGTGGTTCGTTAGGGGTGTTCCTTCCTTTTGATAGAGCGGTATCTTTGTTATTTTTTCTGTGATTGGTAAAACTTCGCTGTTATAATTTGATTTATCGATTTCTTCTTTGTCAAAGGTGTGAATATCCTTATCATTGTCCATTCTTTCGAGAAGACTTCTTACCATTGCTCTCGTTTCGTCATCAATTATAATATCTGGGACATAATCGGGGGGAAAATTTCTCATTTCTTCCATTCCTGGTCGGATTTCAATTGCATACGTAAGCGCGTTGGTTCTTCCTTCTTGACACAATGGTGAGATTTCTGTTTTATTTTCTTTTTTTCAGATTTCTCCATTTTGAAAGAGGTTAATTTCAAAATTTTCGGTAGTTTGTTCTATCTTTATGGGTATTGTTACGTAAGGGGTGATTTGTAAATTTTTACCAAAGTCGAGGGTGGCTTTTAATGAATCTAATAGATCTCTGCGTATTATTTCGTCGAATTCATTATCACAATCTAATAGATAAAATTTAGCAAGGGTTTTTTCTTTAAATATTTCGAAAATGTTGATTCGGGCAGTTTGATTATGATAAGAGGTGTTATGAGCAGTTGTCATTTTAAAATTTTGAATAAGGATTCCGGTAGGATAATATTTTTGAGCGATTTTAGTAGAGAGTACATTTTTTATGCTTGATGGTGGTAAAGTTATTATTTGAAATTATGATTTCTTCTTTGAGCGCTAAGTTGTCTTCGTTTAATAAGGGGCTTAAGGAATACCATTTTTTGCTTCTTTTGTATTATAAACAGTTATACAAATACATTATTATACAATATATAATAAGACATAAAATTGTCATTTGTTTTAACTTTATAAATAATTTTACGAATTGCAAGATAGTGGGTACCTACCTGATATTTAGTTCTATTTTTTAAAAGGTTGGTTTTTGTTACAAAAAAGCTATTGCTAAGGACCGTTTTATCAGAGAATTCTACCTGAAATGTCATAAATCACACCCCTTCTTTTTTGTTCCTTGTCTGGGATGCCCGGGGAGAAGTCAGAGAGTTTTAGTTTACGTTTGCCTTTCAAGCAGTGAACGTTCGTTTAGTGACTTTTCTCTGAGGTTTGAGGGACAATGTCTTCTACAGCATCAACGAGCCATGCTTGTTCGAGTTCGAGAAGAATGTTACTCTCAAATTTCAACCTCTGTGAACAGAAAACCCAATATTTAAGTTCATATCCATTTTTAAAATTATTTCCAAACAAAACACCATCATCAAACGTTCAACCCTTCTCATACCTCCCTCCAATAAGAATAATTAACTCTACACCACAAAATCCGATAAATACTAACTTCCCAATATGATCATACCCTTACTAAACCTTACTAAACTCTCTTGCTAACGAATTTCCCAAACTCTCAAATGAGACCAATAAACTGCCCGAATATTCAAATGAGACCAACAAATTTGATAATTCCCCAAATAAGACCTTCAAACTTTCAATTCAAATTTTTTCCAAAATCCCAACCGACAACAAACAGGAATAAGTTAACCCCGAACAAACCAAAATAATAAACCCGAACCTATGGACACTTCATGAGAAAATATAAGAATTTTTCGAAGTCCAAAACCAAGATTTGCATTCACTCAGCTTCATTAACAAGACATCACAAAAATTGAACCGAATTACATAAATCAAAACAGTAATGACTACTCAAATTTTCTGAATGATTTTTTAAATCAAGATTTCCAAAATCCCGTGATACATCCTAACGATCCGCTATCAAATGGATACAGTTACACTGACCCTAACCTATCTCCGTGGTATATTGAGTGCCCTACGGATCATCCTACTGATGTGATTAATTATTCCACCGATATGACCCAATATATAAATAATCCCATCGACTTACTCAATATGTCAATAATTCTATCGACAGTCAATGTTGACCAAACATTTCAAGATCGTTTACTTGTCTTACCACAATATTCAATAAACGACCCTATACTATCACAATATTCAATGTATAACCCTATCAATTTTAATGCAGAAAAAGGCATCCCAACCAAATGAACTCCACCCGGAAGACATCGAATCAAATTATCAACGAAATACTACTCCCTTAAAATCAAAACTTTTATTTACTGAATTGTATCGATTACAAACAAATCCCAACTATACCAGGTGTACAAGTATGAAATGCGGATTTTTTTTCTAAAAAAACATGTTAAATTCGGAAGAATGATAAAAAGTGCTTTATTCAAAGTACGCTCCATCACATCTTATACATTTTTTCCATTTTTCGGGCAATTTGTGAATATCACGCCAGTAAAAATCTTCCCCTTTTGCTGCGAACCATTCATCGAGCCATTTTTTCACATCTTCGTACGAACCAAAGCGCTGCTCAGCAAGTGCCTGACCTATCGATGCAAACAAGTGGTAATCGGAAGGAGCAAAGTTTGGTGAGTAACCCACATGGGGTAGAACTTCCCAGCTAAGTGCTTCCAACGTGTCGCGAACTGGTTTTGCCGCATGTGATGAAGCATTGTCATGACTGAAATGACTTTGTGTTGCTTCTTTCGGTATTCTGGCCTTTTTTCAAGCAGCGAACGGTTCAAATCGGTCAATTGTTATTGGTAACGTTTAGTATTAACCGTTTCCCCAGGTTTTAACAGCTCATAATAGACCACGGCCTTCTGGTCCCACCTAACACAGAACATCGTCATTCTGCCAAAGCGATTCGGTCTTGCGGTCGATGTGGATGGTGCGCTTGGGTCTACCCATGATTTTTTGCGCCTGAGATTCTCAAAATAAATCCACTTTTCATCCCCTGTAACCATACGATGCAAAAACGACTTCCTTTTGTCACAAGTGCTTTTGCGTTTTTCCATTTGCCTGTCGTTCAACTCATGTGATACCCATCTACCGGTCTTCTGAATCTTTCTCATCTCTCGTAGCCGATTGGAAACAGCTTGTTGACTAACGCCCAATTCCTCAGCGAGTTGTTTTTGTGTTTGCGAATCATCTTCGTCCAACAATGCTTGCAATTCTACATCTTCGTATTTTTTTGGCGGTTTTCCACGTTCCTTGTTTGCAACATCGAAGTCACCACTTTTGAAACGCGGAA
>CM032452.1:98631967-98719372 GCA_019049505.1 Pachyrhynchus sulphureomaculatus | reverse complement strand
CCGAAGCCCGGTCTTATCACAAAACCTTCATATAACGTAATGACAAAAACTTGAATTTTATAAATTGTAATAAATTTTGTCTCACATCGTATCTTGACCCCTACATTGCGTGAACTTGTAATTTACTGGAAGATATAACTATTTTTTTTATTATTTAAGGAAGTAGTAAACAATATGTAAAACACATCCATTATGAAGATGTTCAACAGTTTATTTCTCATAATCTAGATCTATATGGAAATATTAAACGTTAAAATTATTATTATGTACGTAGCCATTTAAACTAATGAAAAACAAAAGCGCAGTAGCATACATAATTTTTAAATAATTATTTCTGAATAACAGATTCTAAAAAAATCTGTTTCTGCGTATTTGCTTTCAAGGAACAATGTTTTGTGATATGTTTTCAGATATTATAATTATTTAATATCATATCGTCGTAGATACCGAACTGCGGTCAGCCTAATGGCCTTTAGAAGGTTGTAAATATTTTGACCTTCCTTTCATCGACAAATCGGCAGGTAAGTAGGGTTAAATTATCAAATTATTACTAGTCTACCACACGTGCTGCAGGGAAGTCCCTAAAGCGCTACAGGAGCGACACGTATGCGGAAAAAGCGATTCACGTTGTTCTTGAATCGTTGTAAATTGTACTCGGTGGGAAACACAGTCCTAGGTAAGCCATTCCAAAGGGATGATGTTCTCCATATAAGTCATACACACACACATACACAAGTCTATACTAGTCAGTATTCATTTGGCAAGGTCTTCTTGCCTTTTTTGCGCATCGACAGTAGGAAGGAAATATTCCCTTTTTGTAGGATAAGTTGAGAAGTCAGAGTAACATGCTGAAGTGTCAACAAACGAATGATTCACTGTCTCCCGTGTTTAATTTTTGCTCGGATCGACACTCGATTTTATCTGTAATCTCCTGAACCAGAATAGATGTAGCCCGCTTAATTTCTCCCAGAGTGGTGCATGTTAGAAATATACGTCGCGCTAGTACTTCACATCCGTATGAGGTTCAGCTTGTTACTCCGCGTACAACGCTTTTCAAACAGTTTTTTGTATGGAGAACATCATCCGTTTGAAATAATTTGCCCAGGACTGTGTTTCGCATCGAGTACAATTTACAGCGATTCAAGGACAACGTGAATCTCTTTTTCCCCCTGGAGCGCTTTAGGGACTTCCCTGTAACACGTGTGCTAGACCCATAAAAAAAAGCACCGTTGAAAGAAGTGCCGCGCGGATTTGCGGGTTGAAGGGAATTCTAAACAAAATAAGTTTTCCTCAGTAGATAAATAATAGTTACTAGGCATTCTCCACTGGATTTTTGGGTCTATGTTATTACAAGTTAATAATTTTTTAAATTATTTGTAGTCATATTTTTTGTTTAGCTGTTCCTATTATTTTCCATCAAATTGCATAAAATTAGCCGTATGATACTAAATCACATTTAAATAACTAACATTTTTAAATAATTGTGAGAAAATCTTTTGTGGAACTAACCAATAATCAGGTATTGTTAAATAAATAAAAATAACAAATATAATTTGTTATCCGTATAGGGAAGAGTGGGATATTTTATTATATCCTGTAGTCTTCCTAATATATCGAATGGCTACTGTATTTTTCCACCGCTATTTAAATTATACATATATATATATATATATATATATATATATATATATATATATATATATATATATATATATATATATATATTATTAGACGCACTGTATTTTTTTTAGTAATTTTATGTTTCTTAAGAGTTTTTATGCAATAATGGTATATTTAAACTACAATATTATTGATTTTTATTTAAAAGAATTGTTGTAGACTACATATTTGTATTTATTTTTAACATATGGCAACACTGTGTTGACAAAGTGATACATGAACGTAAACAAGTACAAATCTGTATCAGTCGCGATCGGAATCGAGTCAGGTACGGACGTGTTTCTGTGGCTTTATGGACTGTGATTGTTTGTTTAACAGTTTTATACTACTCAGCTATTAGTTTATTTTGTATGCAGTGTTTTAAAAAAGTAATTGGACTATTTTCATTATGGGTAGAAAAGGCGATCTTTCACCACGTAAAAAAGCTGAAGTGAAGGCCCTTGTGATTGCGAAAACATTTACAAACCGAGAAATATCACGAAGATTGGAGGTTTCTGAAGCTAGTGTACGACGCATAAAAAAGAAAATTGAGTCAGGGAAGGAATTAAGCCCGAAAAGAAAGAAAAGATGCGGTAGAAAAAACCAATTTTCACTCTACGGTCAGAGAGTTGTTTGAAGAAAATTTGTGTAGAAAACAGATTTGCTACCACACAAAGGTAATAAAATCACAACTCCAGGATGCTCGCGTAAATGCTTCTGAGCGCACTGTTCGAAGAAAATTGAAAGAATTAGATTTTAAGGCCTGTCGCCCCGCCAGGAAGCCCAAGTTAACAGCTGCAATGAAAGCAAAGCGCCTGAAGTGGGCCAAACAATGGCAAGACAAAGATGTGGACTTCTGGAGATCGGTAAGATACAGCAATTTAATCAATAATTGATACATTATTATCATTTTCAGTTAAATAAAGCAAATAAAAATGGAAGTTTATATAACATATTTTTCCTATTTTTGACAGGTCTGCTTCAGTGACGAAAGCACATTCTAAATGTTGCAGAATAAAGCTTAGTATGTGCGTCGTCGTCATGGAGAAAAGTTTCATCCTGATTGTGTCGTCCCGACGGTTAAACATCCCACCAAGGTGATGATTTGGTCAGTCATCAGCAGCAAGGGCACTGGACGTCTGTACGTCGTCAAAGGAATAATGAGGCAAGATCAGTACAAAGAAGTATTACAAAATCGGTTGATTCCGCAGCTCAGAGAATGGTTTCCAAATCGGGAACCATTCACTTTCATGCAAGATGGAGCTCCCTGCCACACTGCTTGGTCTGTTAAAGCTTTTTTGGCAGAAAAAAATATCCCTCTGTTGGATTGGCCGGGTAATAGCCCTGATGAAAAGAGAAGTGGCTAAAGATGTGATTACCAACAAAACCCAGCTCCTAGAAAAGATTATTCATGTGTGGAATCATCATCCTCAAATGCAGGAGACAGTACAATCTTGCATTGATAGCATGCCGCGCAGAATTAAAGCTTTGATAGCGGCTAAAGGTGGCTCAACTAAATATTGACTTTTACTAACATTAATTTCACTTTTCTTTAAAACTTAATAAACTTATGCTTTTCTAAATTAATGCTGTTTTATTTATGTCAAATAAATCGGTAATTGATTGGATAATATAAAAATAAAAAACAAATCAATTTAAAATAATAAAACGGTACAATATCACTCGGTAATTAATATTTTACATGAAATCTTGCAGTGCGTCTAATAATTTGGCCAGGGACTGTATATATATATATATATATATATATATATATATATATATATATATATATATATATATATACATACCAGGTGTACAAGTATGAAATGCGGATTTCAGACAAAGATGGTGCACCAATGCAGTTTATGCTATAAAGATTTGACACTGCGCCATTTTGTTGTGTCATCAACAAGTGTCAGACGCGCACGAGTGATAAATTGGAAAAGTGTGTGTATAGTGTTGTGTTCAATATGTCGAAATTTATACTGAACAAAGAGCATTCGCTGACAGCATTAATTTTTTGTTTTCATTTGAAGAAAACTGCTGTTGAATCATACCGATTACTTCGAGAAGCTTATGGTGAACATGCTCCATCGCAAGATACGTGTGAACTATAGTTTCGGCGTTTCAAAAGTGGTGACTTCGATGTTGCAGACAAGGAACGTGGAAAACCGCCAAAAAAACGAAGATGTTGAACTTCAAGCATTGTTGGACGAAGATGATTCGCAAACACAAAAACAACTCGCCGAGCAATTGGGCGTTAGTCAACAAGCTGTTTCCAATCGGCTACGAGAGATGGGAAAGATTCAGGAGACCGGTAGATGGGTACCACATGAGTTAAACGACAAGCAAATAGAAAAAAAAAGAGCGCAAAAATCGTGTGACATTTTGCTCGCTCGGCACAAAAGGAAGTCGTTTTTGCATCCTATAGTTACAGAGGGTGAAAAGTGAATTTATTTTGAGAATCCCACGCGAAAAAAATCATGGGTAGACCTCGCTTTGGCAGAAAGACGATGCTGTGTGTTTGGTGGGACCAGAGGGGCGTGGTCTATTATGAGCTGTTAAAACCTGGGGAAACGGTTAATATTAAACGTTACCAATAACAATTGACCGATTTGAACTGTTCGCTGCTTGAAAAAAAGGTCAGAATACCGAAAGAGGCAACACAAAGTAATTTTTCTTTATGACAGTGCTCCACCACATACGGCAAAACCACGTTCGGGAAAATAAAATCTCCAGCAGATATTTTTAAGGGCAACAATATAAAATGTTTCTAATTTCCATAAGAATTTGAGCGTAGCACTGTGGTCCAGGAATTAAATTTTTCGTTCAAAATTATTTATAGGTCTTAATTTCCAACTGATTTGAATCACTTTTTTTTAAAATACTCGTAACTAAAAAATCCCTCGAAGCCGATTTTTGAATCATGGTAAATTTTGGGTTACTTTTCAACCATTTTTTTTTAGTAATTTTTTCGAAGTTTGCGTTGTTTGAATGAACAAACCAAAGCATTTTATATTTCTTGATCCACATAGTCTGAAATTTGTTGTTTCAAGACCTAAAGGTCGCAAGATGAATCAACATAGCCATTTTTCAAACATAAATCGCTTTGGTGTATTCTAATTAATATTGTAAATCTGGCTAAAATGATGATAAATGGTCAAAATATGTTCAAATAATGGCCGAAAAATGGCTATGTTAATTCACCTTGCGACCTTTAGGTCTTGAAATAACAAATTCAGATTATGTAGATCGAGAAACATAAATTGCTGTGGTTTGTTCATTCAAATATTGGAAACGTCGAAAAAATTACTAAAAATTATCCAAAAATGGTAGAAAAATAACCAAAAATTGGGCATAATTCAAAAATCGGTTTCGAGAGATTTTCGGAAATTAAATTATGAGTATTTAAAAAATATATATCCAAATCGATTGGAAATTAAGACCTGTAGATAATTTTGAACGAAAAATTAAATTCCTGGTAAAGAGTGTGAAAAGAGAGAAAACGATATCTCAGTTTAGGAAGGTTAATCCACATTTTTTAGAATGATCGACGTGCTTATTCCGTTGCACACCTTATCCTACCCTCCCCTACAACTTCACATCCTTAAAAACAATCTTAATTAGTTTTATTGTTAAAAAAATTATATAACCTAGAAGTCACGATACAGTAGTTGCATGCAATTAACGTGAAGGAAATACATATAACAAGTTCACGATCAATGGTAAAGTCATTCTGGTATTTTCTGAGGAAGTCGACAATTTTATGAATATTATTATAATGTAAATAGAATTGGTAGTTTTAGTGTGAAAAATAATATACTTAAGACAATTATCGATCGACTAGATTCGTAGATGCAATAAGGGATTTGACTACCTACAAAATTTTGTTTTACTTTATATGTTAAAGCATGTAACCAAAATAATCAAGGTGGAAACACTTGGTCATGTTGTCATGGAGAATAGTTTTCTTTCAGTTTGGCTGTTGGAGATTAATACAACTTGTTACAGCAGTTGCAGCAACTTTTTAGGTGTACATTTTTTGTTTTGTGATTTAAAATTCATCCCAGAAAACAAACATTTTCCGGCCTGGATTCGTTTCATTTATTCACTTCTTTCTTATATGGTGTGTCATCTACGGTAAGTAGGCATAATGCCTGTTTTATCCCCATTAGGCCTCTTCCGACGTAGACGTCCAGCATTCTTTCCACCGTTTTGGACGTCTAGCC
Organism: Pachyrhynchus sulphureomaculatus; assembly: GCA_019049505.1. Classification (NCBI taxonomy): domain Eukaryota; kingdom Metazoa; phylum Arthropoda; class Insecta; order Coleoptera; family Curculionidae; genus Pachyrhynchus; species Pachyrhynchus sulphureomaculatus. The sequence goes on along the minus strand of CM032452.1, from coordinate 98,713,484 downwards.
ATAGTTCATCTACCGCAAGATTTATTGAGTTTCCCTCAAGCAACCTGCTTAGTGATGCCTTCATAGATTGTTGTTTGACTTCCTCGTTTAAGTCTTCGTAACTCATTATCATTGTTCCGAGGTATTTAAAATTATTAACCTGTTCAATAATACTTCCTTGGATCTCCAGCTTGCATCTTAGTAATTCTTTTGAAACTACCATACATTTTGTCTTGGTTGTGTTAACAATCATGTTTAGTTTTCTTGCTTCCCAATTGAAGGCCTGATAGATCTTCTGAAGGTTGTCTTCAGAATCGGAGATGAGGACCGCGTCATCGGCCTAGCAGATTATGTAGAAGTGTGTGTTGCCCATTTCGTATCCTCCAATTTTTTGGAAGATTCTCTACTATTCTGTCCATGACAAGGTTGAAGATAAAGGGACTAAGTGAATAGCCTAGTCTTATTCCGGCATTTATTTTTAATTCCTTGCTCAGTAGATGTCCCACTTTTATATTTGTTTCGCATTTTGTGTTAGGAGCATATGCTCCCACCCTTATGAATCTACAAGGTAATACTATTTGTACTGCTAATTTTAAAATCTACTAAGATGCTTGTTGTTTTTTTTAAGTTATCTACTTAACCATTAAAATGGCGTCATGCAAAAAATTGCTTGGTTGTCAAATTACTGTCATTGTTCTAAATAATTTGACTTTGTTGTAAGTGTACCATAATGATCGACCATCCTATTTTCAAGTAAAAAAAAAAAAATTTTAGTCTAAATAGTTTCGATGGTCCATTTGGAATGACCCAACAGGCTTATGGGGGATTTGCTGCTGTCGGAATAATGAGAGAAGATCCCTGCGCTTGCTACAGAAGAAAACCTAAAAACATTCCACGAGTAGACAAAGTGCGTCACTCATAAAATCTTTCCTCGCCAAATTAATGATCCACTGGAATGTTCAATAAGTGCGGTAAGGACAAGTAGAAAACACTGGACAGAATTGCAACTGTCTTACACAAAAAATTACCCTACTACGTTTCTGTGAAACTCTGCTAATAACCTAATTGTTGGGATGTGGTCTGGTAGTAAAACCTGCTGTGGATACGTATTGATGTTGTCACTTAGATCTGCTAATGGAGAAAATACTCAACTGTTTCTTATAAATATAATGTTATTTGATTTCTTCTCTACTTTGGACTTTTAATGACATTGGAAAAGCCAGTGATTTTTTTAAATTTTGTAAGTAAGACACACACTAAACGTGGTGTGATGTTTTTTGAGTCTGCTGAGGTAAATGAAGCATTTTTCTATTTTATAGAATCTTTAAAGTATTATATTTCTTTGGCATTTCCAGAGAAATTGTTCATGTAAAAATCAGTTACAAAAAAAAACCTTTTTTGTAACTGAGGAGAGGAATTTGTTCATCATCACAAAATCTGAAATGTTGGTACAAATTATTAATTGACAGTAATCATAATGCAGTTATCTTAAGCTATTATAAAAGCTACAAGAAAATATATCGAAAAGTTATTTCTGAAGCAAAATACTATATAACATTAAAACATATTTTGAATCAGATAATAAATCAAAGATAACGTGGAAAATTATCAATGACAATATACGAAACAAAAAAGAAAAAAACAATAGAATTACCAAAAATTGTTAGTAATGGTGTAGTTGCTGAGAATCATTCTGAAATGGCGAATTGCTTTAATGCATATTTTATAAATATTGCTAAAAAATTAAACGAGACATTACCCAATGTTAAACACAGCTGTTCACTGTCTTACTGTCAGGAGCTTCATACCATGTTCCTGACACCAATAAATCAGCAGGTTGTGGTGGATGTTATAAATAACCTAAAAAATTCTAATTCCGTTGGAGTTGATGAAGTTCATACTAAAATGCTAAAAACTTGTGTTCATCTTATAGCAGGTCCATTATCATTTTTGATAAATACGATACTACCCGAGGGTGTTTCCTGAGGCGTTGAAAATTGCAAAAATTATTCCGGTATATAAAAAGGTTAAAAACGATTGTATTGAAAATTACCGGCGTATCGCGCTGCTCTCTATATTATCAAAAATTGTGGAAAGAGTAATGGTTAATAAGATATTGGCATTTGTAATAAAGTACGGCATCTTGCATGGGGCACAAAATGGATTTCTCAAGGGCAAATCCACAATATCGGCAATTTACGAATTTACTAATAAAGTTGACACAAATCTAGATCTGAAAATGAAAACATTAGGCCTATTTATGGACTTAAGTAAGGCGTTTGACCTTGTAAATCACGATCTTCTGCTGGATAAGTTGAAAGCGTATGGATTGAGGGGAAAATTAATGAACTACTTAGGAGTTACTTAACTGGAGAACCCAACGTACATGTTATTGCATCAAAGTCGGACATATTACCGATAAATATAGGTGTACCGCAGCGATCTGTCTTAGGACCTCTGTTGTTTTTGCTTTTTGTGAACGATCTGCCTTATATAGAAGAGCAACATAATCTCATCATGTTTGCCGATGATAATAGTTACGTTTGCTCTCACAAAGTAAAGAAGTGCTAATGTGTGCACAAGATATTTTAAATGAATTTTTAAAATGGTTTAATGCAAATAAATTGTGTATGAATACACAAAAGACTGTATTCATTAATTTTACTCCTCGAACTAAAGCAATATCTGAAAGTTATCTATTAAAAATTGAAGGGAAAAGTATCCAACAAATAGATGAAGTAAAATTTTTAGAAATATATTTGGAAAATAGCTTAAGTTGGGAAAGCCATGTTGATGCTCTTTGCAGGACTTTATCTTCGTCGTGTTTTGCATTATATAAATTGAAAGATTTGACCAATATAAATGTTTTGTTGTCTTATTACTATGCACATTTCTATTCAAGAATTAAGTATCGCATAATTTTTTGGGGTTGTTCTTCTTAGGGCCTCAGGGTTTTTCGGCTACAAAAGAGAGCTATGAGAGCGATAGTTAACGCTCAGAGAACTGCATCCTGTGGGCAGATTTTTAGGGATTTAAGGATCCTCACAGTACCTTGTATTTTCATGGTTGAAATTTTGTTATTTGTGAAGCAGAAACCACAGAATTTTGTTACTAATAATTATTATCACGATTATAATACAAGGTACGGTGATAACTATGCTATTCCAGTCCACAGTTTGTCCACAACGGAAAACAATCCCCGTTATATTGGCATTGACCTATTTAATAAATTGCCCCCCCGTTTTCGAAATATTGATAACATAAAATTGTATAAAAGAACGGTAATTGATTTTTTTTTTTGGAGAAATGTTACTGTAGTATAAGAATTTTTTAACAGACAGAGGCTACTAATGTTAAGATGATAATTTTTGTTTGCTTTATTGCATTTATGTAAATTCATTTGTAATACTTTTCTCACTCATTTAAAATAGTGCCTGACTTGCCCTATGCTATTGTGTATGGTGTCCTGGATTAATAAAGTTTATTTATTTATTTATTTACTATACATCTTACCGATTCGTTCGTATGCGGTTCAGTCAACCCGTTTTCAGACCAGGTTAGATATGTGGTCGCATTTTAATGTAAATATGCGGAGCCTTAAGTGTGCCCCTTGGATTCATTCACTCTCAGCCGTGGCTTCGCTACTAATTGGAAATAGTTTTTTTTTTTAAATTTAAGTAAAATGAAAGAGGTAAAAGGCAAAAAAAAAAATAACAACATGAAATTAGGTGGGTGCTTTGTTCCTAATATGGTCCCCTTGAGTTTTACATTATAATTAAAAGATTTAAGTTATCCTTTTCCTGTAAAAGAACGTTAGTGTTTATTATTTCCATTTGGACATATCCTATTTTAGCACGCCTTTAGGCGGCCAAAAATCTCACCTTAAAACCAGCGGCATGAGAATTTGTGAATCCAAATTGAGCGATATATGCTGTTGATGGGTTGAGCTCTAGCCGGTCTCTATAAACCGATGTTAATACGAACTATATGATGAGATCAAACAATTTGCATACAATTAGTAAATTAATTCATATCTATTTTTTTAGTTAAAAACAGTTCTTAGAATCAATTAGTCATAAGTAAATACAACCACCTGCAGAACCACATTTTTTTCTCAGAATTCTTTGCTAATGCTGGCTTTGTTTTCTGGTTAATTTGGTAGTTGAAAATTAAATTTAATACATACAGTCTGTCAAGTAAGAGCGTGTACGCGATAATTCATTTTTGGTAGATGCGATTCTAGCGATTCAACAAAAAATCAGCAGCGGGAAACTTTGTCTACCCTGAAGTTGATCTACAGCAAATAAAATTTGTTTTTATACCTCCAAACAAAAGTGCAAAGCTCCAGCCTATGAATCAAGGTGCGATACATTCTTTAAAATGTCACTGTATAAAGATTTTACTTATGAAAATGTTAGAGACGATCGATAAAGGTATCGTTTTTCCTGTTACTCTCTTGGGCGCTATAAACTTTATCTATATGACTTGGCAAAGAGTCAGTAGAAAAATCATTGCAAACTGTTTTAAGCATGCCAGACTTTTAAGGAAGGAATGTAGATATGACTCAAATGATGAGCTACCGTTGACTCAGTGGATTGACAAACATCGAGAAGATCCTACAGATTGTCCAGAATTTGTTTACGATGCTGACATTCAACAAAGTGCAGTGGAAATCGAGATTAAAAAGATGTTTAATCAGTTTAATTTCGAAGAATATGTATGTGCTGATAATGAATTAATGACAAGAGAAATATTAACTGATGATCAAATTGTGACATCAGTGACTTCTGGAAAGATTTTAAGTGATAATGACGACGAAGACGAGCTTGGAGAAGGAGATAATATTTATGTTCCATCTATTTCAGAAATGTCTAAGAAAATGATTGAAACTCGTAATTTTTGGAATCTCGTGAAGTTCCTGTACATACATATATGGAGTAGTTTTTGTGATCTTGACAATTATATAAACACCATGTCTTTTTCAAGTAAAATTGTACAAACGAAAATTACTGATTTTATTGTATAAACTACTTATTTTAATGTTTTCGTTTATACAACATACATAATAATAAATTTAGTGTGATTTGTTTTATTTTCCTTTGAACGTTTTCTTTTAATTTAATAATTATTATTATTAATTTTTCTAAGCATTAGCGCCTAATCTAAATAAAAAAGTACTGAAAAATGATATTAGAATTTGTTTAGTGTTTGTAACGAACTTCGGATATAGCGAACCATTTTTTGTGTAGTGTAAAAGTATCAGTCGATTCCGAACTTTCGTCGAAATCACGTAAAATCCAAAATGAGTCACTTGTTTGTCTTTTTTTTGTCCTATCCAAAGGAATTTAAAATGACACAGTCCTGGGCCGCTAAATATATTAAAAAGTTGGTATCGTTTGTGAAGAAGTGGACAAATCGTTTTAACGAGACGAAAAATGTCTACGTGGCTCGGTAGGCAAAGTCACTCCGAAAGTCGAAAAACGGATCGTGTCTTTGTTTTCTCGGGACCCGAAATTGACGCGGCGTCAAGGAGCGACAAAATTAAGAAAATCGGGTATGAGTGTGTCCCATGAGACTATTCGCTATGCTCATGATGTTAAATTCTGAAGCACGTTGAAGAAACCTTTGCCGGGGAAAAATTACGTCGCGAAGCGGCTCGCTTGGGCCCATGATGGGATATTAGTGTGGTCCTCACAATCGCCGGACGCCAATCGTATTGAAAACGTTTGGTCCCTTGTAAAGAGAAAGCTCAGAGGAACGACTCTGAGTATGGGACTCAGTTGTCTCGCTAGATTCGAAAAATTTGTAGAGTATGCAGAAAATCTCATCGGCAGCATGCTTCGAAGATGTCAGGCGATTATTGATGCAGGAGGCGATCAGACAACTTACTAAAGTAGTTGCGCCGTTGTTATCACACCAAAGAATAAATTGAGAGCAAAAAGTATTCTCGAAACACATTTTTTTCAAGAATACGAGAGGTCACGTCTTACTTGACAGACTGTATTTACATTAGGATAAAAGAAATATTTAAAGACATGGTCACCATTTGACGGATTTTCCCAGATGCTGTCAAGAATCTATATATATCGATTTATATATACACTCCATTAAATTTTTTTTATTACTTTTACTATATTTCCTAAATAATTTGTGCTGGTTCTTGGTAACAACTATTCGGAACCTTAATCCTAGAAATAGTATCAGTAAGATACAAATATTTCAATCTGACTGTTGTAAGCTTAGTTTTGATGGTATACCTGCCTCTGTCTGGGGGGTGGTTTAAGGCCACGGCGCGATTATTAGGGTTTTACTCCACGTCTATAAAAACCAATATCAAGCACTAAATTTCAACAAAATGTATACTGCAGCAGTTATTTACTGTTCTCTCATCTGTCAAACTATCTCGGGATGCGTTTCATCTTATTGCGCCGCATCAGCCGAGTTAGGATCGACAGAGAAGGGAATAAAATTCGAAGTATTTATTTTAGTACCAGTACAAAAAATCGGAAAGCTACACTAATTTGCATCTCTGTAGGTACGTCTGCTTGTTTAAATTTGTTGTTGGCTTTTGTTTATATTTAAATTTTCGTCATTTTTGGTGTTCCGTACGAAATACTTATGGGATTATTTCGGTGTCTCTCTGTCTGTCACACCTGATTTTTTCAGAAAGTATGTGACATAGAAAGTTGAAATTTGGTATAGGAATTCATGGCCCAATCAGGTCCGTGTAGTTTTTAAAAATTAAATTTTGACTTAAGGGGTTAGTTTTGGGGGGTGAAATTGGAAAAGAAAAAACATTTACACGGTCATCGAGTGTGGTGTCCAATAAAAGCTTGGAAAAACACGTGTTCAAAAATATATATGATGCTCACACTTTTCTCTGTATTTTTTAAAAATGGCCAAAAATTTCTGTCCCCCCTCGTATTTCAAAAAGTACTGATTAAAAAATTATCCTAAAATGTAAATTGAACGAAAATTATCACGAATGCATTATGTTTGTTAATTTATGTTATATGGTATATATATGTACTGGCTGGTTTGAAAAGTCCGTGCAAAAATAAAAACTACTTATGTGTTTGGGGTAGACCTTTTTTATTTTTCGACATAGTCTCCTTTTAGGCTTATACACTTCGTCCAACGATGTTCTAGTTTGTTGATCACTTCCGAATAATAGGATTTGTCTAAGTCTGCAAAATATCCATTAGTGTCTGCAATCACCTCCTCGTTTGAATAAAATCTTTGTCCCGCCAGCCATTTCTTCAAATTGGGGAACAAATAGTAGTCCGAGGGAGCCAAGTCTGGAGAACAGGGGGGATGTGAAACGAGTTGGAATCCTATTTCCATTAATTTTGCGACCACAACTGCTGAGGTGTGCTGGTGCGTTGTCGTGATGGAAAAGGACTTTCTTGTGGGCCAATCGCGGGCGTTTTTCTTGCAGCTTGGTTTTCAAACGGTCCAATAACGATGAATAATATTCACCTGTAATAGTTTTACCCTTTTCCAGATAGTCGATGAGGATTATCCCTTGCGAATCCCAAAAGACAGTCGCCATAACCTTTCCGGCCGAAGGAACGGTCTTTGCCTTTTTTGGTGCAGATTCCCCCTTGGTAACCCATTGTTTAGATTGTTGTTTGGTCTCAGGAATATAGTAATGTATCCATGTTTCATCCACAGTGACGAAACGGCGCTTAAAGTCCTCCGGATTCTTCTGGACCAGCTGCAAACCATCCTTGCAACACTTCACACGATTCCGTTTTTGGTCAAGCGTGAGCAATCACGGCACCCATCTTGCGGATAGCTTTCTCATGTCTAAATGTTTATGCAAAATAGTATGTACCCGTTCAGTCGAGATGCCCACAGCACTAGCAATCTCACGCACCTTAACTCTTCTGTCATCCATCACCATATCATGGATTTGATCAATGATTTCTGGAGTCGTAACCTCCACAGGCCGTCCAGAACGTTCAGCGTCACTTGTGCCCATATGGCCAGTCCGAAAATTTTGAAAACCACTTATAAACTGTTCTAATCGAAGGTGCAGAGGCACCATAATGTTTATCAAGCTTCTCTTTAGTCTCCTGAGGCGTTTTGCCTTTCATAAAGTAATGTTTAATCACCACACGAAATTCTTTTTCGTCCATTTCTTGAAAATCACTCGACTTCCTTGATTCACACGAATGCTAAACACAAAGAAATAGACCAATATGGCTGAAACTTGGTGTGCGTTCATTCAAGAGATGCTACTAACTAAACATAACCTCGATACGCACCGGTGGTGCCATCTCTCGGACTTTGCACGGACTTTTCAAACCAGCCTCGTATATATATTTCGATTGATAATATGGTGGCGGTTTTTCTAATATACTTTTCAGTACACACACTGGTGTCCAACGGATAGGTATCGAGACAAAAAAATATTTTATTTGATTATAATTAAACAAATATTTAGGTAGTAAATATTGGTTTTACGCTTTTATCGCTAGATTCTAGATTGAGGTAGATTGTTTTAGTGGCTATTAGGTAGCTAAGATGCTATAACTATTATACTTTATTGATTAAGAAAAACGTGTAAATACATATTGGATCTTAAGACATGTCAGGGACCTAGTTAACTTAGCTTAGGTAAGGATTTTATTTTATTTTTAAATCAATCACCGGAACACTAATTGCGCAAGTCCGACTTGCCCTTGGACGGTTTTTCTTATTAATTAGTTTTAATATATAAAAGCCAAGATTCAAAAAAAAATCCATTCCAAGGTCAACATCGTTGCAAAAAAAGGAAGAAATGCGTTTTATATAACAAACAGGACAACGGTGATTATTGATTTTTTCTAATTTTTACTGATTGTTTCGTGACGAAACACAAATAAAACATTGGTCAGCCAACAGAAATGTTCAATCATTGGTAAAATTATGAAAAGTTTATTACTTTATTACGATGTAATCCCACCTGAATAATTTACTTGTTCTCCTCCAGGTTTCTTTATAATAGGCGTGATGACAGTAACAATGAATCACCTAAATTATGATTTTAAATACTGAAATAGATTAAAAAGTTTCTAAAAAATGTTCTTCTTTTTATATTAAAAGTGAGATGAATCTTATTTTTGTTAAATTAAAAATGCAAAATACAGCAATCCGTCATGTTATGTGGAACACCAATCAGAGCGAATGACGTCACGCCTAAGTAAATATTATTTCTGTCGAACTTCTCTTGTGTTAACGATAATCTCTGCACCGTTTGTCAATTAATTTGTGGTTTTAAACTATCGAGTTACCTAGTTTTGTGTTATAAAAACTAGAACCAAGAAACGTTAGCGATAGAAGACGGATTTATCAAGGCAAAGAGCTCTAATTTACCTAGAATTGATTTGTTGATGCTTGGAGAGTTTCTTGCGTTAAACAAAACTTTTGTCCAGCAGAATTTAGAAATATCAAAACTTCTATGTAAGTATATAAGTAATCTGTATTAAAACTACAATTTAAAACTCAAAAACCCATAAAAACTGCACTTTATTTCTACGTCATGGTTTTATTAGTTTTAGGTTAGGTTATGATTGTTATGGAAATGTTGATATGTCGTATGAGTAAGTACATACTAATTGATTTTATTTATTTTAGCTCCTCCCGGCCATCATATGGCGATGACGCTGTAAGCTATGTACAGCTTAGACGTGATTAAAAATGGTGAAATGTAAAATTTGCCCAGACCATAAGGTCCATGCAAAGTTATATGCAGTTTACGTTAATAGTCAATGAAGAAGAAGAAGAAGTAGTTATTTCCGTGCAATGCCATGACTGTGTTGCCTCTCTAGGGGGCTGCACGCACGCCATAGTACTACTACACAGTGTAGTTCTTTATTTCCTGGCAATAGAATCTTAATAAGCCCAAAATAGTAGGTGCAACAACAGACGGATACCTTGTTTTCAATCACAACTAATTAAATAAACATGTAAGTAGTTTAATGTTTTATTTATTGTGTAAAGTAACAAAATAAACATAAAAATATTCACTTTAGTTTTGCTTGAAAAAGAAATAACCTGAACTTGCAGTCTCTCCAGATTCTAACTGTTTTGTAACTGTACTTCTTTCTTCTAAATCTTTTTCACTTTCTTCAACTACCATCCTTCTTTGTTTCTTGAGAATATATGGTCGTTCTATAGTGTTAGATGTTCGTTTTCTTCAATCAGATTGGCATTCAAATCTTGTGGGAATACCCTGGTTTTACGTGCACTTGTGACACTGAACCCATCACATGGTACTGAATGTAATTCGCCATATCATTTGGCAACTGGAACAAGAATAAAGTATCCATTAAATAAACAGTAGTGGATGAGCAAGATCACTTCAAGTGGACCCCCCATTTTCCACTTGATTCCACTCCAACACACACACAAGTTATTTGTTTACGTTCCAAACAACAAAACAATAACTCTTGCACGGCGAGACCCAGCAGTTATTTCTCCAAATTCTTCAATTTATTTCTGTGTGTGATTTCAAGTTTCAACTTAATATCTTATTATTATAAATGAGGTGTGTCGTAATAATCTTATTTGAGAAATTGTTAATTATCTAAATAATACCTTTAGATAGTCACATCACTATTGAGGTTCGGTTTTATTTCTTTAATGTTATCATCCGAGCAAGATCACATCAAGTGGACCCCCATTTTCCACTTGATTATCAAATTCAGGTATGAGTATTTTTTCATGAAGTATTCACAATAAACAATTAATCCCCAAAACAGTTTTTAAAAATTTTCATTTTAATAACAATTTTTTTTTAATGAAAATTTTTATGACTTTTAGTTAAAAAATCGATAATTAAAAAGCTATTAGAGATATTCTAATGAAACTTTCAGGATTCATAGTTCAATACCTGTACTTTAATAAAATATATAGAAGTTCAAATTATTTATTTATTTTCATATTGTTAATTAAGTTTTAAGTTAACAAATGAAAACTTCAATGACTTCTCCCTCAAAAAACGAAATTTTTTTTCTCGGTATTATGCATTAAACATCAAAGTAACAGAATCCGCAAAAAAATTTGACTGCTCGTGATTAGATTAAAAAAAAATATATATATTTATGACGGGCCGTGAGCGCTGTCGGTACGGCGCACAGTGGGGAAAAACGAAAAATCGTGTTTCAAAATTGTCTAGAGCCTTCAATTTTGGTTCGATTTGGACGATTTTTTTTTTTAAATTGAAGCTTATTAAATTTCGAACAAAGTTGTCGGAGCCGATTTTGCAATTAAACTTTTGTTTCAAAATGGCGGACGTCTTCAAAATGGCGGTTTCTGATTATATAGCGACTGAGGCACGGAAAACGCTTACAGTTTCAAACCAAGTTGTGCTAAAATGCGTGTATGTATGTTTTTTTTATGTCGCAGATAATATATCTAATATCACAGTTACAGGATTAATAATAATGAACCCAAAATGGCTGCCATGAACAATAAAAGTATTATAAATATGAATAAACGTACCATTCAAGTTATTCAAGTTTAGTTGCGGGATTTAAATTTTCATGCAGTTATTGCTAGAATATTGCTGCTGTAAATTTTAAGTATCGTAGACAATTTTCTAGCAGATACAAAAAAAACAGCGATACACGCAGAAAAGGACAGCTCACACAGCTAGAAAATGGCTTCAACAGCTAAAACGTTTTGTTAAAATAGGGACAGCTAAATATTTTGCTGCACTAGCCACATTGTTTGCTGTTGTAGCAAAAAAGTGGCTGCTATTGCTAAACAGTGGCTAATGCAGCAAAATATTTAACTGTCCCTATTTTAGCATTTCTCTGCGTGTACTGTCAGTAGTTCTGTATATGTACTAAAGGGTTTTCTCGGTAATAAAGATTATTATTACTCTTACAAAATACATTCATTGAAACTTTGTTCGGAATTTAATAAGCTTCAATTTAAAAAAAATCGTCCAAATCGAACCAAAATTGAAGGCTCTAGACAATTTTGAAACACGATTTTTCGTTTTTCCCCACTGTGCGGCGCGCTGCCGCGCGTCATTGACTTACCTTTCGATCTACTCAGTAATTATAAATAAGGAACAATACTTTATTTTTTAAATAAAAATAATGTTATTTAATGAATAATTTTAATTAAACACATTACATAAAATCAATTAATAAAATATTTTTTTATTGTTAAAAAAAAACGAAGAAATTGAATAAGTTATAATTTAATTATAAATCTATCCGTATTGCGTTATTTTTTTTAAAAAACTTTAGTTGTAATAACTTTAACGTCTTTGGAAAAAAGCTTGCACTCGAGTGATGTATTATTTGAAGCTTTGTAATAATGATACTGGCGTGTATTTTTAATTGTCACAGATTGCTCATACCGTGATTTATATATTTTTTTCATGAGAGTCATGGTCTTGTTGAGAGCAAAAACCAAAATTAACTTTTTTAAATGAATTTTCAGCCCATTCAAACAATGAAAGCCCATTTGTAATGTGCTTATCATTATCCCGTTGAAGACTTGCGCGATAAGCTTGTCTTTTCACACTGCCAATCCATCACATGCTCCTTTCCCGTGAGATGTAGCATAGAAAGTCGATTCCGCGTCAACATTAAAATCGTTTTTGTGGTTAGTTAAATTTGCAAAATTATACTTATTTTTGTACTGAGAAGCAGCTCCGTCCGAAAAATAGTAAATTTTTTTCAATCTTATCTGCCCCGAACTTATTTTTTAAGAATTCAATCAATTTAGAATTAAAAAGGTGAACTGAACTCGCGTCGTGACTAACTTTTTCTGAAATTATAACATAGTTTTCATGTTTCATTTCTTCATTCTCTCTATAATACACTACATAAGGGTGAATTGTAGCCTGGGTGTTAGTTCAATGATGAGATTGGATTGCGTCTTGTACAAAAAAAGTATAATTTTCAGAAAAATCAAGACAGACGATAAATTCTCCATCCTCAACAGATTCCTTTTTTTCAGTAAAATATGATTCTTGAGATCTTGCAAGGAAATCATGTCTCAATAATTCAGGCCATTTTTGTTTTAAATCATTAAAAAAATCTTCTTTGTTTTTCGTTTCTTCAACTATTTCAGTCCTGTAAATTTCAAGCAGCATTACGCGACTGACATCATCAGATAAATAAAAAGCTTTAATGCGCTCGATTGTTTCATTTTTTAGAGTTTTTCCCTTTTTAATTGTGGGCTGTGATGCGAATCCCCTTTCTTCCCGATTTTTTTTGCTGTTTTAACCATTCGTTTGGAAACTTTAAATTCTCTCCTTATCATTTTTATCGACCAATCTGGAGGAAGCGTGGTCAAAACTTGAATGTCGTCAGCTCTACAATTTTTACTATTAAAAGCAGATTTAAAATTATTAAGCAAGAGATCATTAGGATTAATTTCATTATTTATATTGTTATTATTATTCATCACTTTATTCATAACACTCTTTAAAGCTGTTTGACATTCGGTTGCATTTGATAGTCGCTTCACTTTGATTGGAGGTTCACCAATCTCCAATAACACTTTATTAACTTTATCATTTCTAATTTGTTGTCGACAGGGTCACATTGGAAAGAAGCGTCTTTTTTTTCATTATCTTCAATAACGTAATTTGATGAATCAGGCTCATTGACATCAGAGCATTTATTAACAGATAACTCACCAGGAATTTCAGGTTTTCGACCCAAATAAATAGCCCGTTTACACGAATTACACATATAATTCCCAATAAAATCTTTAAAATCATGAGCACGGTTTTTTTGTAATTAAAACTAGATTCTTAATAATTTTTTTATGATTTTTTTTATTGAACGGATTACATCATTTAATCACGCGACCCATGATAAATCAAAAACAAAATTATGAACACCAATACAATTTAACACAAATTTGAAACAAATTAATTAAATTTAGATCAATAAAAACTGTTAAACACAAATTTATTAAACAAAAATTCTTGACTTTAAAATTTATTCACTGATGTGTTTATAAACGGATTTAACAAATGAACTAAAATGGCTTGTGATATTCGTTTGTTATTCACGTACATGTATAAAAATAACAAATGAAGAAAATAACCGAACGCAATTTTTTTTTTAATCTAAAAATGGAGTAACGCTGGGTAACTAGTAAAGTTTACATTTATTAATTGAAAATTGACAATATTGTTTAAGACCTAAAATAAATATAATTAGTACAGTTCGTAAAAAACGATAAGAAAAATGAAATAATAGAATATTGCTAAATTTTTTATATCTTCGTTTTTCTAACAATTAAAAAATATTTTATTAATTGATTTTATGTAATGTGTTTAAATAAAATTATTCATTAGATAACATTATTTTTATTTAAAAAATAAAGTATTGTTCCTTATTTATAATTACTGAGTAGATGAAAAGGTAAGTCAATGACGCGCGGCAGCGCGCCGTACCGACAGCACTCACCGCCCGTCATAAATATTTTTTTTTGTTTAATCTAATCACGAGCAGTCAAATTTTTTTGCGGATTCTGTTACTTTGATGTTTAATGCATAATACCGAGAAAAAAAAATTTCGTTTTTTGAGGGAGAAGTCATTGAAGTTTTCATTTGTTAACTTAAAACTTAATTAACAATATGAAAATAAATAAATAATTTGAACTTCTATATATTTTATTAAAGTTGAATCCTGAAAGTTTAATTAGAAAATCTCTAATAGCTTTTTAATTATCGATTTTTTAACTAAAAGTCATAAAAATTTTCATTAAAAAAAAAAATTGTTGTTAAAATGAAAATTTTTAAAAACTGTTTTGGGGATTAATTGTTTATAGTGAATACTTCATGAAAAAATACTCATACCTGAATTTGATAATCAAGTGGAAAATGGGGGGTCCACTTGACGTGATCTTGCTCGGATGATAACATTAAAGAAATAAAACCGAACCTCAATAGTGATGTGACTATCTAAAGGTATTATTTAGATAATTAACAATTTCTCAAATAAGATTATTACGACACACCTCATTTATAATAATAAGATATTAAGTTGAAACTTGAAATCACACACAGAAATAAATTGAAGAATTTGGAGAAATAACTGCTGGGTCTCGCCGTGCAAGAGTTATTGTTTTGTTGTTTGGAACGTAAACAAATAACTTGTGTGTGTGTTGGAGTTTTTATCGATGTGTTTTTACACTGAGGGACCGTACACCACTTATATACTTTAGAATTCATTTTAAACCCACAAAATAACAAAATTATAGTATAGACACTGTATACTTCATTCTTGTTGACATGGAGTTTACAAAGGCGTGACGTCACGAGCAGACGCCATGACATCTGCGAGCGTTTTGGCGTGAAATTCAAAATTAGTTTAAAAAAGGCCAATTTTATGTTAGGATACCTGTAATTTCTCCAGAAATATATATATTTTTTGGAAATAGTAGTTCCGTAAGAACATCGTGGAATTGTTTTTCAAAATTAGTCATCATGCCTATTATCGCAGTTCTATCACATTTCAAAATCTCAAAACTGGAATGTACATGGTAAATATCTATTTCGATAAATTTGAAATTTATTCAGCAATAAAAATTTTTTAAAGGACTAGCCCGTTATTATTTTATATTTAAATGCATTCTAAACAACATATCCTGAAAAGTCGTTTGTTACATTAAATTTTGAAAGACGTTAAGCTCGGTTTCTGATGCTCCTCAGTCTTTATCATTATCAGAATCTTACAGTTGCCATCGTTAATCCTGCAATAAATAAAAATAAAACCGGTCAAGTGCAAATCGGACTTGCGCAATTAGTGTTTCGTATGTTGATTGCTTTTATAATAAAAATTTTTGTTACTGAGGATAAAATAATCAATGACTTCACAAAACACACCCCAAATGAGTTTTCAACACAGTTTGTTTCCGATCTCTATTGAAAACTGATAACTTTGAATTTATTCAAAATTCTTTACTCAGTACTTTTTGAGATAATAATGCAAAAAAAAGTGTACGCAAGTATTATATTATATATATTTTTGAACTCGTGAACTTCTTACAAGCTTTCATTTGACACTCTACTGGATGAAATTTTTTTTTTTCACTTCTAATTTCACCCCCCAAAACTAAGCCCTTAACTCAAAATTTAACTTTCAAAACTTCACGGCTCTAATGAAACTATCGATTCCTATATTAGTGCCAAATTTCAACTTTCTACGTCAAATAGTTTCGGAGAAAATCGGAATGATCTTATAAGTGTTCCGTACGGAACACTAAAAAGCGTAATTTTTAGAACACCTAAAAACATTACGCAGAACCTACTTATTAACATTCTTCCGCCTGTGCTACATAAAAGTCAGACGTCAGCCTATACGTATTTGCCGTAAAAGTTGTATAAGCTATTTTCTGCTTCGTTTCTCTCTCTCTTTCGTTTTTAAGTGTACATTTCTCGTTCTGAGATCTATACTTGATTAACTATACTTAGGGTTTTTTTTTTGTTACAGCATTTCTGTTTATTATTAGGGTAAGTTAATCCTTGGATCAAGTGCAATCGCCGACGATAAGGATAAATGGCGCTCCTTTATCATGAAAATTTACTATGTAGTTTTATGCTTTTTATGTATCTTCCTTCAGCCGTTCTCTACCCACTGTCGGGTATAGGCCTCTCTCAAATCTTTCCATTTTTCTCTATGTTGTGCTTGTTGATACCAGTTAAGTCCTCCGACTCTCTTCAGATCGTCGCTCCATCTCTGTTGGGGCCTTCCTATGCTTCGCTTTTCACCCCATGGTCTCCACCTAGTGATCTTGCCACTCCACTTATACGTCGCTCTCGCTACATGGCCGGCCCAGCTCCATTTCAGAGATGTTATCCGTTTGGTGATATTATCCACCTTTGTTTGTTGTCTAATCCATTTATTAGTTTTCTTGTCCTTCAAAGTAACACTCAACATCTTCCTTTCCATTGCTCGTTGGTGGACTTGTAGTTTTTCTATTGTTCTTTTAGTTAAAACCCATGTCTCGGCTCCATACGTTGTAGCTGGTAAGATACATTGATTATAAATTTGGGTTTTTGATCTTTGAGGAATGTTCATATTCAGTACATATTTCAATTTTCCATATGCTGCCCATCCCATACGTATCCTTCTTTCTATTTCAAGCTGCTGGTTTTCCTTTCCTATCGTTATTATTTGGCCCAGATAGATGTATGTGTTTACTTTTTCTATTGTTGAATGTTCAATCACTATATTTTTATCATTGGTGTATTCGTTACTCATGTACTTTGTCTTGGAGAAATTTATGTCAAGTCCCACTTTTCTTGCTTGGTGGTGGAGATCAGTGATCATCCGGATCATTTCATTCTTATTGTTTGCTATAATTACAATGTCATCTGCGAATCTCAGGTTGTTTAGCCGATCACCAGCTATCAGAAGGCCATTTTCGTCCCAATTCAGTTCTTTGAATACATCTTCTAAGATCATTGTAAATAACTTAGGCGATATTACATCGCCCTGCCTTACTCCTCTGTTCACTGGGACCTTGTTTGTCAGTTCTTGGTTTACCATAACTTTGAGTGTTGCTCGTTCATATATTCTGGCTATCAGTTCGCTGTATCTGTGGTCTATACGAGCATTTCTAAGAGCTCTTATAAGCGCCCATTTTTCCACTGTGTCAAAAGCCTTGCGAAAATCTACAAATGTGAGCCACATTGGTATATTATATTCGGTGGCCTTCTCGATTAGTATTCTCAATGTGTGCAAGTGTTCAATCGTACTGAAGCCTGATCTGAATCCAGCCTGTTCTATCGGTTGGTATAATTCCATTTTGTGTTCCAGTCTGTTTGTTATGATTCGTGAGAACAGCTTGTAAACTTGGGAAAGTAAACTAATTGGCCGGTAGTTTTCTAGGTTTTCGGGGTCACCTTTTTTGTATATTAAGATGACTATAGCGTTTTCCCCCAGTCTTCTGGTATATTTCCACATTTGAGGCATTCATTAAAAAGATCTTTTAATTCATTCATTAGGGCTTCACCTCCGCATTTTAGCATTTCAGGTATAATATCATCCTCTCCAGCCGCTCTTCCACTTTTCATCTGTTGTAAGGCTTTCCTAACTTCATCCATTTCTATGTCAGGAATTTCTTCTGAGTTGACATTAATTACTCTTTTGTCTGTTGATGAGTTGTCCTTTTCAACTACTACATTTTGGACTTTTGAACTGTAGAGGTCTTGATAGAAAGTTGTAATTCTGTTTCGGATATTTTTCTTGTCATTGATTATGTTTCCTTCTTGGTCCTTCAATTTAATTATCTCACTTTTACAGGCGTTTGCTCTTCTAAAAACTTTTAATCCTTTGTTTTTCTCTATAAGATCTTTAACCATGTTTTCCTTGTATTTTTTTATGTCTTGTTTAACCGCTTTTCGTACTGTCTTATTCAGTTCTGCATATTCGACAGTTAATCTCTTTCCTTCGTGTATCAGTTGTCTTCGTTGTTCCAACATTCTTTTTGTTTCTTCACTAAGCTTGTTATTCTTTCGCCTAGTAGGTTGGGGAGATATTTTTTCTGCTGTGGTCTTGAGTGTTTCAATTATTTTTCTATTTCTTTCATCTAAACTTGCTCCTGTAGTTAATGTGTTGTTATTAAGGTTGGCTGTAATCTGTTTTTCGTATTGTTCTACGTTTTCTTTTAATGTTTGTCTGTCTGTTTTATTTGTTTTCTTGTTGTGTAAACGTTTTCGTTCGAGTCTTTTGTTAAAAAACACCTTTGCTCTGACCAGCCTATGATCACTACCCGTTGCAAATCTGTTTAGGACCTTCACGTCTGTTACTATGTTCTTATGTGTTGTTAGTGCATAATCAATTTCATTTCTTGTCTCACCCGTCAGGACTAATCCATGTCCATTTTCTCTTCTCCTTTTTCTGAAAGAAGGTGTTCATGTTATAGAGTTTCTCCCTTTCCAGGAATGTCATCAGCATATGTCCTCTGTTGTTCCTCTCTCCAAGGCCAAAATTTCCTATATAACTCTCTGTATCTTCTGCTTTCTTTCCTATCTTGGCGTTAAAGTCTCCTATTACCAATGTATACTTTGTTCTGTGTTCGTGAAGCGCCTCAGATATTTCCTCATAAAATTCTTCTGCTTCTTGATCTTCATGGCTTGTCGTAGGAGCATAGACCTGTATTACTTTTACTGTTAAGGTGTTGTTCAATCTTATTGTTATGTATATAACTCTATTAGATATCGCTTGGAATTTCTCAGTATATGGTATTAGCCTTCTGTGTATCAATAATCCAGTTCCTCCATTACTGTTGTCTTCGTAGCCTTTGTTGAAGAGCTTTTTATGTATATCATTCATAAAATCGTTTCCCACTGAATCAGTGATCCATTAGAAATATCAGTTAGTGGGGTAAGATCAAGTAGAAAACTGGACCTAATTGCAACACTGTCTGATGCGAAAAATTGTTTCCGTGGAATACGTCTAAAAAACTGAATCATCGCACGTGGTTTGATGCTTGATAGGTACCGGTGTTGGCACTTATAATTGTTAATTTTATTAGCATGCTATATGTGGTTACACATTCCCTATTAAATTGCAAATTTAGACATTACTCAGCGATTTATCATAAATATAATGTGATTTACTTTCTTCTCTCTTAGCTGACATTATACACTTCACTAGATTGGCGATTTTAAGGATTTTAAGAACGCCAATGGACCAAAGAATTTTTTAAATTTTGGAAGTTTGACAACACTATACATTTGACCGGTTTGTTGACATGGTATCCAGTCAACTAGTTTTCAGGTCATGTCAGATGTGGGATCGCGTTTTCATGTCAATACGAGTATTTAGAGCCTTGATATATGAGCTACAACGGAGGGTAAAAACTTAGGGAGCACTCTGCCGGAAACAATCGCGGTGTCAATAGAGAATAAAAAGACTTTCGATAAGAAATAAATATTTATTTTTTTTTATGGGTCTAGCTCACGTGCTGCAGGGAAGTCCCTAAAGCGCTCCAGGAGCGGCACGAGTGCGGAAAAAGCGATTCACGTTGTTCTTGAATCGCTGTAAATTGTACTCGGTGGGAAACACAGCGCTGGGCAAATTATTCCAAAGGGATGACGATCTCCATATAAAAGATTGCTTGAAAAGCGTTGTACGCGGAGTAACAAGCTGAACCTCATACGGATGCGAAGCACCAGCGCGACGTGTATTTCTAACATGCACCGCTTTGGGAGGAATTAAGCGGGCTACATCCTTCGAACACTTTCCATGAAAATATTTGTAGAACAGACTCAAGTCGCCAATCGTTCTTCGATGTTCCAGCGAATCAAGGCCGCCGGTCAATTCCGGGTCCCCAACCAGACGGACCGCTCTTCTCTGAACAGAATCCAACAAATGCAGTGTATGTTTGGGAGCGGAGCCCCAAACGTGGGAGCAGTATTCCATAGTTGGTCGAATTTGGGCTTTGTAAAGAATTAACAGTTGCTGTGGGGTGTAAAGCTTTCTGGTTCTAAATAATATTCCCACCTTTTGAGAAGCTCTCCTTGCTATGCCTGCAACATGTTCATGCCAAGACATATTTGCTCCCAAACTAACGCCCAACAAATTGAGCGACGATGCTAGGGGAATGGAGTGCCCCGATATAACTATGTCGGGTTTTAGCAACGTTAACTTTTTTAGAAAAAACTGCCGCTTGGGTTTTTGTAGCGTTAAATTCCACTTGGTTACTGTCACCCCAAGATAGAATTTCTTCCAGGTCTTTGTTAAGTTGAACGACCTCCTGCTGTCTGCGGATATTCGCCTGAGCAGCCGATGTCCGAGCGTTCAAGGTGAATGAAGAGACAAGCGTACTGTCATCTGCAAAGCTATAGATTGGACTCCCGGTCTTTTCCAGCAGATCGTTAATGTAAATGAGAAAGAGAGTAGGAGACAGTATGGAGCCCTGGAGCACACCGGAGTTGATAGTGAGGGTGTTAGAAAGAAATCCGCCACTCGTAAAGAACGCTCTCTGAGGAAACATGAGAGCCACAAACAGAACCTTTCAGACATACCATAAGAGCGTAACTTAGCCAACAGTCCATCGTGCCAAACATGGTCGAATGCCTTGGATATGTCAAGAGCAACCGTTCGAGATTCTCCAAAGTGTTCAATTGCGTTGTTCCAAACATGTGTTACATAAGTCAGAAGATCTCCTGTTGATCTATGTTTACGAAAACCATATTGGTGATCGCTAATAATATTGAATCGTTCAAGATATTTTAGAAGATGCTCATTGATAACCTTTTCCATGACTTTCGATATTATTGAAAGCAGTGCAACTGGTCGGTAGTTATTTGGCAAGGTCTTCTTACCTTTTTTAGGTATCGGCTGAACCGTGGCACATTTCCAGCAGGACGGAAATATTCCCTTTCTGTAGGATAGGTTAAAAAGT
Organism: Pachyrhynchus sulphureomaculatus; assembly: GCA_019049505.1. Lineage (NCBI taxonomy): Eukaryota > Metazoa > Arthropoda > Insecta > Coleoptera > Curculionidae > Pachyrhynchus > Pachyrhynchus sulphureomaculatus. The sequence goes on along the minus strand of CM032452.1, from coordinate 98,692,121 downwards.
CTACAGAAAACTGGTGTTAGTTCCCATGCACAGTTTTTGAGAACTATGGCAGGTATTCCGTCAGCGCCAGAAGCCTTCTTGGTGTCTAGCTTCATTAAAATACGCTTTATGATGCGCTGTCTGAAGACAACATCGGGCATCCTTGACTGCAATATGGGAATAGTAGGTGGTGTTTTTTCCTTTGAAATCGACAGTAGAATGTGAAGCAAAGAGTTCAGCCAACAAGTTCGCTCTCTCAACAGGTGTGGTTGCAATGAAATTATCTGGCCGTGTGAATGGTGGTATGGTGGATTTGGTAAAATTTTGACTAACTGCCTTCGCGACTGCCCAAAAGGACCTGGAATTGTTGGGACAAGCGAGAAGTTTGTTTCTAATTCGTTGATTGTGTGCCTCCTTGGTTTCGTCGATAATTCCCTTGCATCTGTTCCGGGCATGAACAAAGATGTTACGATTTACGGTGTTAGAATTTTCACGCCATTGTCGGTAGGCAATATGTTTAGAAGCAACAGCTTCTTTGCATTTTCGGTCGAACCAAGGCTTACCGTTGGAGGAGCATTTCTTCGAAAAAGGGATGTAAGCTTCCATACCAGCCAAAATAACATCGGAGACCTCTCTGGCGCAGTCAGATGGGTTATCGGATCGAAAACAAATGTCCATCCAAGGGAAAGTTCGAAAGTATTCCATGAGATCTTCCCATTTAGCAGATTTGTAGTGCCCAATCTTGCGCGGCCTAGGCGCCTCTCTGTCACTGATTGGCAGGATATTCGACGTCGAAAGCAGTTTATGGTCGGAAGAACCTAACGGCGGATTTACGGTGACCGTGTAAATCTCCGGATTGGTGGTTAAAAACAGATCAAGAAGACTGGCGAACTCTCCGTCTCGATCAGGGATCCGTGTTGGTTCGTCAATAAGCTGAGTTAAGCCATAACTGATTGAGAATGATTCAGCTTCACGACCTTGTTCGTCGGTAGTATTTGAATATTTAAGCCAGTTGATATTGTGGACATTAAAGTCGCCCAGGATGGCAATTTCGGCACTTGGATAGTTACTTTGTAAATGATCGATGGTGTCTGCAAGAGAAGCGAAAAGTGTTCGAAAATTGGTATCACTTGGTGGTCGATACAGGATACAGATGAACCTTGTGGTTTGTTGAGTCGTTATTTTTAACCACATAACATCAAAGTTTGGGGGCTCCAGAGCTTCTTCTCGTTGACAAGAGAGGTCGCTTCTGACAAAAAGACAGATTCCAAAGTTACGCCTAAATCGGGAATAGAAGTCGTACCCAGGATAAAGATAGTTGACCGTGCTGGTCGATGGACTGACCGTTTAACATTTCTTCTTAAATTGCAAAACTTGATGCCATTTAAAACGTAGAAAATTAGCGATGAATTGACGTTGGACTGCAGATCTGTGGAGTACCAGGTAACAATTTTTGTGTGCTTCAAATTTGCATTATTTATCGACGTAAAGTAAAACCTAATATATAGTTCAATTAAACACTCATATGTTATTATTAATTATAGGAATGACTATTAATATTTTGTAATAACAAGTGACTTTTGGGATTTTAACTTGACAGGAAGATTGTTTTAAGAAAATACTTTTTGGTCAATGAAAAAGGTGAATATTTGGCAACATTGTGAGCGAGTTGCAGAAAGGACTGGTAAAGGGTGGTTTAGGATATTTTAAATACGGACGAATTGAGAAAGCAAGTAGTGAATGTCCTTTTACTCCACCAAAGTAATCATTAATTCCTATATATTAAACTATACTATAACACATCCAGAGCAAGAGAGAGAGAGAAAGAGAGAGAGATTGTATCATCAAGAAATTTACGGGATTACATAAGACAATAGATTAATATGTTTTATGAGTTTAAAGAAATACTGTTACAAAATTTCTTTAGTTTATTGCTATTAATTTCAAGTATACCATTTAAAATATGATGACTTCATTTTTGGGTGCGGATAAATTTATTTTTTGTGATGCTTCTTGAAAATGCTCATGAACTGTCTATTTTTAGGACAAGTGGACAAAAACGTAATTAACTGAGTTACGTAATATTTCTTTTTCTAATTTTATACCGGGTGACGTTAAAATTACTTCCACAATGCTCGTTTTAAATTTATTTATTTATTTATTACTATTACAAGCCCAAAACAATAATTAATTAATAGAGCCGATCATACAATCATTAAACAATACTAATCATATATCACAAAATGTTTAATTATGCAAACAATAAACAAACTACAATTTCACATATGCCTACAGCTATTAAAATAAATTTGGACAGATACAGAAGAATTCCCTCTGAGACATGGACAGATCACATGCTCTAGATACCTTATTTTAAGGAGCGCTTATCTTATAAACAGGAGAAGCATACAATATATTTGTGAGAGCAGTAGGAAGATAGAAGAAGTTTCCAGTCCGATGAGGTAGTCTGGGCACAACAAAATTCAATTCCTGCAGCATTGAATGAACATTGAATCACACCATTTACAAGTTTATACAGAAACATCACCATACCCATATTTCTACGTTTCTCTAAGGTCATATAAGTAAATCTCTCTAACAAAATATCATTCTCTATACCTACCGGTGGATACACCACATCAACTTTCCTAACCAAAAACTTTAAAAACCTCCTCTGAACCCTTTTCAAAGCCACAACCCACCTATTATACAATAGTGCCTAGATAATAGACCCATACTCAAGTCTACTTCTGATCAATGTATTGAATAATGTTGAAAAGGTTTCAATATTTTGAAAAAACCCACCATTTCTAATTATGAACCCCATCATTTTCCTCGCTTCTGAAACCACCTTGCTAATGTGCTAACTGAAGGTCAACTTAGAGTCCAGAACAATGCTCAGATCTTTGGCTCTCTCCACTCTTTGCAACTACCTTACCTACCTATACTGTAATTATAGTTCACTGGAGATACTTTACGACTCACTGTCATTACAGAACATTTGGTTGCATTTAGCAATATCCCATTGTTGTCACACCACGCCCGCACTGCCTCGACACTACTCTGTAGTCGTTCACATTCGCCACCAGACTCAACTGACACATACAATTTCAGGTCATCCGCAAACATCTGGTTTTCTACAATGACCTCCTGAATGTCATTTATGAACATAAGAAACAATAGCGGTCCCAAGTTTGACCCCTGTGGAACACCGGACTCTGCACGAAACGAATGCGACCTAAAGCCGTTATACTGAACATACTGAAATCTTTCCACCAGGTATGTTCTGAAGAAACTAACAAAATTTGTCGTGAAGTCGAAATCAACCGTCTTTCCCAGAAGCACACCATGATCTATCCTGTCAAACGCCTTGGAGAAGCCAGTAAACACCACATCAACCTGACCTCCCAAATCAAGCACCCTAGAAGTAAAATGTATAAAGGAGGACAAGTTGGTGGCCATCGACCGACCCCTCATAAAACCGTGCTGACGCACCGACAACAATGGTTCCACTCTGGCCACAATATACCCATGCAAAAGCATTTCAAAAATCTTCGAAAAACCACAAATAAGTGAGACCGGCCTGTAGTTTTCCATTTCTGCTCTATTCCCACTGTTATAAACTGGACATATTTTAGCCGTTTTTCACCTCACAGGATATCTTTGGTTAGATATTGAAAGGTCAAAAATTTTACTAAGTGGAGCAGCCAAAACATCTATAGTATTTCTAATAAAAAAGCTTGGCACAGAGTGCGGACCACTGGACATCTTTGATTTAAGTCGTCTCGACACCGTCACAACGTCACTCTGAGCAAAACACTGCGCGACAATATGCCCTTGATTCACAGAATGAGAACTACTGGTGACATCATTCGCAGTATTATAAACACTCCAGAAATAATTGGTAAAAGCCCTAACAATGTCCTTATTGTTATTAAAATCAGCATTTTGATATGTCATTACATCTGGAATTGCACAACTTTTCCTCTTCTGTTGGATATACCCCCAGAAAGCTTTAGGATCGTCTTTAATATTCTATGCCCCTGATATATGAACTATATGCGGTCTTAATCATCTGACAGGTCTCAGCTCTCAACGCTCTATATTTTTCATAGCAAATGAAACCTTTTACAGGGTGTGACGTCTATGAAACCAATCCGAAATCAATAAAAAGGAATGCAGAAGAGTAAGGTTACTTGAAAGCACCCTCACATTCGAAATTTTATTACTTTATCCAAAACCATTTTAAAACGACGCCATGGACAACACGATCATTGTCACTCCGTATGGGCAACATTATGCCTAAAGACATCTAAAATGTTAAAAACATTTTTATGGTAATAGTCATTTCAGACCGGATATTAGTTAATATTTGTAAATGATTGTTATTATAAATTTAAGTTTTAAAATAAATAAAAACGACAGTCTATATCTTGAAATGTCTCTAAGGTACCCTAAGTAGTTACGTAGTTTTTCAGACAAAATTATCTCATTTAGAAAACAGGTTTAGTTAAATTTAAAGTGATTTATTAAACCATTAAGTATGTAAATCACATAAACTGGTCAACAATCGATCTCACTTGTCTTTAAATTTAATAAACATTTATTATTTTTTCCTTTTTACAGGGAGAAATCCGCCTTATGGATTCTGGAGCAGTCTGCGTCACCTTATGAGTGCTCCAGAGTGCTCCAGTTAAGTGGGGCTCTCCAACCTGAGAGGTTGGCATACCCACAAAAATTCCTTGTGAGCTGGGACAACCCTTGATTCCTTTTACATACTGCGACTTTAGTATGTCTACTTTCTCCAAACTTATCCTAACTTAGAGCTACATACTAAACCTAAATCTAACCCTTGTTTTAGGGGCGTGTAACGTTATAATGATGATAGTAGTGTGTGATGTTTACACTTTTTTCTTTTTCCAATAGGAGCTGCTCAACTATACTACGGCCTTAAATAAGTGGTAGTTGTTAGTCGAGTCTAAAGCCAGTCTAATTGTAAAATATCGGTTTACGTTGACTCTGAAAGTGTTAGTTATCGCGAGGTTAGGGTGGGCTGTGGCTTTTCCAAGGATACGAAGCTGGGCCTTACGGGTGAATTCTTTTATTGTGGGTGTTTGACACTCCCTGTCCAACTGGTTGTTGCGGACAAACCACGGAGCTCCTGCTATGATACTAAGGGCTTTATTTTGGACTGTCTGGACCTTGGCTCGATGTGCTTTTGACATCTGGCACCAGGCCTGACAGCCGTCCGTAAGCCCGGCCCTGATGATCGTTTTGTAAATTAGTAACTTGTTATTAGTTGAGAACTTACTCCGACGATTCAGGAGCGGGTACAGCTTCCCTAGGAACTGGTTTGCCTTACGCACGGCCATTGGCACTTGGTCCTTTCACACGAGTCGCTTGTCGTATAGAATGGTACAGGTATTTGATGTTGTTGGCCCATCTGACTCTAGTTCCATTCAGAGAGAGTTGCGGAGAGGCTCTACGGGGGTATTTTTCAAAGATTATTGTCTGGGTCTTGCCTGGATTGATCTTAATCTTCCATCGGTCAAACCAGTCAGAAAGACGCGTTAGACGACGTTGAAGACGGGCCGTGATGTAGTCAATCCTCCTGGAACAGGTGGAAGTGGCCGTGTCATCAGCGTACAGTTGGAAGGAATAGATATTGAAAAGGTGTGGAGATAGGGCGGAGCCTTGTGGGACTCCAGCTCTTATTCTTTTAACTTTAGAAAGGGTTGCTCAACACGGACTTAGAAGATCCTGTCAGAGAGGAATGATTGGACCAGAGTAGTTAAATGATAAGGGTAGCCGAATCTTATGAGTTTGAGGATTAGGCCTTCGTGCCAGACCGTGTCGAAGGCCTTGGATATATCCAGGAATACAGCTCCAACTCTGAATCCATGGTTGAAAATGTTGGACATGAACTGAGCTAGTTTCGCGGTGTGGTGAATGGTGCCGTGTTTCGGTTGAAAGCCAAATTGTTCGTTAGGGATGATGTTGAGTTCGGTTAAATATTTAAAATCGTAGTTTATTTATTTGAAACTGATAGTAACAAAAATGCTAGTGGACTGATGGGTGGTCGTATAACAGAGGCGTGCTATCTATTCCCTGATATTTTTTAGGTAACAATGCTCTTTTGTAACCAAGTTTTATTGACGATCAAATCATGTTATTTACATACCTTCCTATTGCCCCAATAATCGTCTAGCTCCATAAATTAAATATTATCACAAATATACCGATTTGTTATAATATTAACTTGAACTAACCTGAACAAAACACATGCACTGCCTGGATTGTTGTAGCGTTAAATTCTGCTTGGTTACTCTAATTTCAAAACAATAATTCTTCCAGGTCTTTCTTAGGTCTTAAAATTCTCTGCTGTCTGCTCGGGCATTCATGGCTAGTGAAGAAATAAGCTTACTATCTCCAGCAAAGCCCTTGATTGAATTTTTGATCTTTTCCAATAGATTATTAATGTAAAGACGGTAGCAGGATACAGTAAGGTGACCTAGAATACACCGACGTTGATAGTGAAGATGTCGGGAAAAAGATTCCTATACCTTCAAAGATCTGTGAAGAAACCAGAGACTTAGAAGCAAAATTTTTCAAACATACCATCTCATGTTATGTCTTGCACTGTCGAATGCTTTGGATATATCACGTGCTATCGCTCCAGCCTCTCCGTAATATTCAGTTGCGTTGTTCCAAATATGTGTGACATACGAGGCTAGTTTAAAAAGTCCGTGCAAAGTCCGAGAGATGGCACCACCGGCGCGTATCGAGGTCATGTTTAGTTAGTAGCATCTCTTGAATGAACGCACACCAAGTTTCAGTCACATTGGTCTATTTCTTTGTGTTTGGCATTCGTGTGAATCAAGGAAGTCGAGTGATTTTCAAGAAATGGACGAAAAAGAATTTCGTGTGGTGATTAAACATTACTTTATGAAAGGCAAAACGCCTCAGGAGACTAAAGAGAAGCTTGATAAACATTATGGTGACTCTGCACCTTCGATTAGAACAGTTTATAAGTGGTTTTAAAATTTTCGGACTGGTCATATGGGCACAAGTAACGCTGAACGTTCTGGACGGCCTGTGGAGGTTACGACTCCAGAAATCATTGATCAAATCCATGATATGGTGATGGATGACAGAAGAGTTAAGGTGCGTGAGATTGCTAGTGCTGTGGGCATCTCGACTGAATGGGTACATAATATTTTGCATAAACATTTGGACATGAGAAAGCTATCCGCAAGATGGGTGCCGCGATTGCTCACGCTTGACCAAAAACGGAATCGTGTGAAGTGTTGCAAGGATGGTTTGCAGCTGTTCCAGAAGAATCCGGAGGACTTTAAGCGTCGTTTCGTCACTGTGGATGAAACATGGATACATTACTATACTCCCGAGATCGAACAACAATCTAAACAATGGGTTACCAAGGGGGAATCTGCACCAAAAAAGGCGAAGACCGTTCCTTCGGCCGGAAAGGTTATGGCGACTGTCTTTTGGGATTCGCAAGGGATAATCCTCATCGACTATCTGGAAAAGGGTAAAACTATTACAGGTAAATATTATTCATCGTTATTGGACCGTTTGAAAACCGAGCTGCAAGAAAAACGCCCGCGATTGGCCCACAAGAAAGTCCTTTTCCATCACGACAACGTACCAGCACACGCCTCAGCAGTCGTGGTCGCAAAATTAATGGAAATAGGATTCCAACTCGTTTCATATCCCCCCTATTCTCCAGACTTGGCTCCCTCGGACTACTACTTATTCCCCAATTTGAAGAAATAGCTGGCGGGACAAAGATTTTATTCGAACGAGGAGGTGACTGCAGACACTAATGGATATTTTGCAGACTTGGACAAATCCTATTATTCGGAAGGGATCAACAAACTAAAACATCGTTGGACGAAGTGTATAAGCCTAAAAGAAGACTATGTCGAAAAATAAAAAAGGTTTACCCCAAACACATAAGTAGTTTTTATTTTTGCACGGACTTTTCAAACCAGCCTCGTATGTTAAGAATGTGTACGAGAGTGATATTGGTGGTGGCTAATAACATCAAATCTTTCCAGATATTTTTCAAAATGTTAATTAATAGCCTTTTTTATAACCTTCGGTGTTACTAAAAATAATGCCACTAGTCAATATTTTTTTGGCATTGTCTTTTAGCTTTTTTTAGGTATGGGTTGAACTTTAGCAAGTTTTCAGGTTTCAAATAACATATCTCATATATGTAGGTTAAGGGGCCATACCAGTGTGATAATTTGAAAAAATCGATTTCTTTTTTTACATATTTCGATACCTCTATATGTATAGAATAAGAGATCTAAGTATCAAAGTCATCCCATGTTTATTTTTCAAAATACAGCTGTCGCCAGGCACAGCTGCTCGGGGGCCATAAACTCGTTTTTGGAAGCATAACGCGAACCGGAGCAGGTATTAAAATTCCAATACCGTGACGTCTAATACTTCAGTGAACTTAAAATAGTCACAAAGGTAGGTACTTGGTATTACGCGTTAGTCATTCGTCAAACGCGTTTTTCTCAAAACTGCATTTTTAAAATTTTCTGCCGCTGTAACTCGAAAACAATTTATTATATCGACTTAATCTTTTTTTTGCATGTTAAGGACATGTTTTGTCGTACCATGGATTTTTTTGATTGGCCGAAAAGTGTCAATTTGGCATGCGTCAGACACTCTTTTGGTGAAAATTTACTACTTTTTTTTTTTAAATGCCGCCATTCTTATAATTTTCAATATTTTTTAAAATCTATGGTTGATGGTACCGAAAATTATATCTACTTAATGATCATTTTGTTTTTTTGATTCCAGGCAATGTGTAGGCGCCAATCACGGCAGCAGTGGAGCTACTTTTTTTTCACCTGTCCCGTTACTGGTGCATAAGTGCAGTCAATTTCAATATTTTGGTCGTAAAAAAATTGTGTGTATTTGTAAACAAATAATAAATATGTACCCAACATTTTAAAACATTTGACGCCCTAGTTTTCTTTAAAAAAATTCTAGAAAAATATCCTTATTTTTAAGTAGTTAGACTGGTGTAACCCCGTAAGTTGAAAAACCTACAAAACCAGAAAATAAGAAAAATCCGGTTAAATTAACTTTCTTGCATATTTTTGGTGTTACGTACGGAACACTTATAAGAAGACTTCGGTGTCTATCTGTCTGTCCGTCTGTCTGTCACACCCGATTTTCTCCGAAACTATTTGTCATAGAAAGTTGAAATTTGGTAATAATATAGGAATTGATGGCCTCATCAAAGCCGTGAAGTTTTGAAAGTTAAATTTTAACTTAAGGGGTTAGTTTTGGAGGCTGAAATCGGAAGTGAAAAAAAAATTTTTTTACTAGGTCATCGAGTGTGGTGTCAAATGAAAGCTTGTGAAAACACAAGTAAAAAATATATATATAATGTAGTACTTGGGCTCACTTTTCTTTGTATTATTTTTAAAAAGTCGCGAAAAATCGCTGTCCCCCCACCTTATCTTGAAAAGTACTGATCAAAAAATTTAGAAAAAATTCTGGAATGCTCTTCACGAGGTGTAGATTGAACGAAAATTATCACGAGTGCATTACCTTTAATAATTTATTTGGTATATAAAAAAACAAAAATTTCAAGTCATCAGTTTTCAATAAAGATTGGAAAGCACTTTGTTGAAAACTCCTTTGGGATGTGTTTTGTGAAGTCACTGTTGATTTTATACCACCATAACAAAAAATTTTTATTTTAAAAGCAATCAACGTACGGGACACTAATTGTGCAAGTTCAACTTGCACTTGACCGGTTATTATTTATTTGCACTACGGTTGGTGAAGTGACTATTTTACAAACAATTTAACAGGGTTCTGGTAAATTACCCGGAATTTTCTGGAGTCAAAATTACGGGTAAGGCTCTCCAAAGCTTAAAATTTTAATCGATGATATATGCTACTCAGTATATATCACCACTACACCAAACACTTTATTTTTGCACTCGACGCGCATTTCGCTAACCATGTTAGCTTCATCAGGAGCGATGAATGACTAAAGCTAAACTACAAATCTACCCTATTTATACTTAGCCTAACCCTTGAATTACTCAATCGGAACTAATGACATAGGCAAGGCCGTCGGTTCCGGTCAAGTAACCGGTAGAGGGGACTAGGAGGAATAGGCCCTCTGTCTTTATTTAAACTACTTTTACATTTTATGATTTCCATACTTTCGTATGCGTTCAACAATCTCCTATCAGATACATTTTTTATTAATCTTAGATTATCTAATGTTACAGTATGATCAGCTTCAAGGGCATGTTCGGCAATGCTAGACTTTTCTGTTCTACTGTATTTTAAGTGTGCTAAATGTTCTTTAAATCGTGTTTTAATTGACCTTTTAGTTTGCCCAATATACTTTTTGTCACAATCATTACAACTAATTTCATAAATTCCTCTTTTCTCACAATTAGGAATCTTATCTTTGGGATTTCCTAAGATATTCCTCAGATTGTCTGATGACTTATAGACTAAGGTGAGGCCTACCTTATTAAATACCTTGTTGAGTCCCTTGCTATATTTTGGATTATATGGTATGGAGACATACTTGGTGTTATTTTCTTCGCGTGTAAAAAAGGTGGAATTCTGAATATTAAACCTAAACTTATGTCTATTTATTAGCTTATTTACTAAGTCATCGTCATAACCATTAACTCTAGTTATATTTCTAATACGATTCCTTTCTTCATTAAAATTTACTCTATTCAGAGGGAAAGTGACCAAACGATGAACTAAAAAATGTAATGAGGCTAATTTATGTTGTTTGCAATGAAATGAATCATTAGGAATATATCTATCTGTTACTGTGTCCTTCCTATAGATATCAAATTCTAATCTATTATTATTTTTAATAATTAAAATATCTAGAAAAGGCAATTGTCCTTTGTTCTCAACTTCGTAAGTGAATTTAATGGAATCATACCGGCTATTTAATTTAGAAACAAAATCATCAATGTTTGCTTTCTTTGTATCAAATATCGCGAAAATATCCACATACCTATACCATACCCTTGGGAAATATTCGAATTCTTGACTGGCTTGGATTTCAAACTTCCTCATGAATAAATTGGCTATGAAAGGTGATAAGCAATTACCCATAGCTGTTCCTTCTTTCTGAACATAAAATTGATTGTTATATTGGAAATAATTTTGTTCCATACAAAGTTAAGATAATGTTAAATATTCACGAATAATTTCGTCTTTAAAGTCATTCATTCTAAGTAATTCTTCGAGATATTGTGTAAAGTTTGTGGAATTGGCACACTTGGGAATAAAGAACTAACATCAAAAGAAATTAAGACTTCATCTTCATTGAGAACTAGATTTTTTGTTTTATCAATGAATTCTAACGAATTCTTCACTGCGAAAGTATTTAATGGTAAATTCTCAAGTTCTTTTGATAACCATTTGGATATTAAATATGTGGGTGATCCGACCGATGTAACAGTGGGTCGCATTGCTTTTCCAGGTTTGTGAATTTTGAGTAAGCAATACAATTTTGGTATGGTCGGATTACTCACATTTAATTTAAATTTTAGCGAATCGGAGACAAGGTTCTTACATTTGTTTAAAGAATTTTTAACCTCTGATATCATTCTCGGTAATGGATTTCTTATTACCTTTTCATAAGGGCCTGATTTGATAAGATTATCTACGCACGCATACGAAAGTATGGAAATTATAAAATGTAAAAGTAGTTTAAATAAAGACAGAAGGCCTATTCCTTATAGTCCCCTCTACTGGTTACTTGACCAGAACTGACGGCCTTGCCTATATCATTAGTTCCGCTTGAGTAATTCAAGGGTTAGGCTAAGTATAAATAGGGTAGATTTGTAGTTTAGCTTTAGGCAATCATCGCTCCTAATGAAGCTAACATGGCTAGCGAGACGTGCGTCGAGTGCAAAAATAAAGTGTTTGGTGTAGTGGTGATATATACTGAGTAGTATCATTGTGCCAAAGATTCCACATTCCCAACTTAGATGGATAAAATGGAAGCATGTAAACACCCTTATGTCTTAGTGGCATCTTCGTTATTAATTTATATCACGAGAAAATTAGACTTAAGCAAAATTACCATTAATTTTTACCTTTTTGTAGTAGTACCGATCATTTTGAAACTCATACCTCACCTTAAAAACATTTTGTGTATTGGAGGACCTGGACGATTAAAATAGTTCTATTGTTGATTAGTTTACGTTAATAAAAGTTAATTAAAACAAATTAAAATATTAATGTATTAAAAATTAGTTAATAAAGATATTACAAGTTAGATAACACCTATTAAACAACATTAAATATAAATCAGTCAAGTTTTAAAGGTTCAATAAAATATTGATTTATTGTTAGTTTAAGATTTTTACAAAAGGCTAAGGGAGAATAATGATGGATGGCATTTGTAAGGTCGTATCCTTTCTCCAACGAAGAATACTTTTAAATAAAAATGTCATGTCTTTATTTTATACATGAACAAATCAAGACGTTGACTATCTTCATTGCATGTACAATATTTTACTGGTAAATTGGACAGGGGCGGATTTAGGGTTCTTCCTAGGGAGGCAACAACTACGTGTGAATATTTTCAGGGCGTATCTACTATTTTATTACATAAAAAATAGTATCCGATGAAGTTTTAAATACCAGACAGAAATTATTATGAATTACAAGGTATTTTTAAAGAAGAATCAAAATAAACACACTATTTCAATAATATATTGTGTTCAACCAAATCTTTTTTCAAATTTTCAAATTGTTTGTTCTAAAATAAAAATATTTTTTTGCATTATTAGTAAGGGCAAATAATTTTAATCTGATAAATAACCAATCAGTTTCTAACAGCACCGGCAAGACTGAGGAATTGTTGAGGCTCAAACTACAGCGTCAAGAAAAATAGTGTTGCGCAGGTGTGAATACAAGATGCACTGATTTATACAGTTTATAATGTAAATATTACATACTAATCTAATTAAATATGTATGTAGTTTTATATACATTTTTGGTAGTGTCCTTTCTAAGGAAAATATTTAAAAAACTTAATTTTCCACTATTAAAATTTTATTTCAGTAATTTTTAGATGCTTTATAACTTGTAGTCTTATTTTTTCAACATTGCTCCAAATTAACAGTTCTTAACGTCTTGTTAATTTAACATTTCTCGTTGTTGTCATCTGATATGTGAGAATATCACTATTATATATTACATATTAAAGAAAAAAACCGAATCCAACTTAAATGTATAAATAAGTAACAAACAGACATTAAAAACACAATTTATAAACCTTTTGCGAGTTTGCAGATACTGAAACTGAAAACTAAATATTTGAAAATATAAATAAAAGTATAATTTAAAGAAGTATACTATATATGTTTCTGTGCAATAAATCTATTAGGTTGTATGAAAGTAGTCAGCCAAAAAAGTGATAAGAATTGAAATTTATAATGGTTCACACATTTATTATGATGACTGTGCAACTTTTGACATATATTATGTACTTTTTTACTTTAAACAGATAAAAGTTAACAAATGTACTTGTTAATTATTTGATAGATCTCAAGGTTAGAAAGATATTCACAGTCATTTTACACTGACAAAAAAATTAATACGGCAAATCTGCATAATTATATAGTAATTTTAGTATGTATATTAACAATTTATCCACAATGACTTTACTGTTTATCTGTACAATTTTTAGTACAGGTTATGTTTAAAACACATTTTTATTATATTTTTTTAATATTTTTTTTCCGAGCCAGTTTTTTTTACTATTTTGTTAACATGAATTCCCACCATATGTCAAAGTAAACAATTTAAATACTTTATTCATAAAATTTTTACTAAGTATGTGAATTATTAAATTATAAAAATTTATGGCAAAAGTTTAAATAGTTTCTCGCTTTCATCGTTATTATAATAATATATATAGTTTTGCAGCATTTCCTACTATATATATATATATATATATATATATATATATATATATATATATATATATATATATATATATATATGTATATATATATATATATATATATATATATATATATATATATATATATATATATACTCGTATATATGTATATATATATATATATATATATATATATATATCTAATTCCAAGAACACATAGTTCTTGGAATTAGATCATTAAAACTATTTTTGGGTTTGTTATATATTTATTAAAGTTTCGGAAGAGGTCTTCTTCAAAATTTGCTCTAAAAGATGACATTAGAAGAATTAAATATAGATAAGTAATTTATCTGTTTGTCGTGCATTTCAGGGTTAAATTATTTGTAGCTTTTTATAGCTTTACTGTTTATAAATGGACTATCCCAACCAACCACTCAAAAAACTTTTTGAAAACTACAAAATTCGGTTATGTCACAAATCATATAATCTGCTCTCATCCAATTTTTCCAGGCTTAGAATCAAAACCCCAAATAATAAAAAAGCAACATAGTCTACGAAATCAAATGTAATAACTGTGAAGGAATATACGTCGGACAAACAAGCGAATACGTAGAAAAATAGAATCAAAGGCCATAAATACGACCAAAAAACAGTACACCTTTTACAAATCATGAAATGAATAAAAGTCATACATTTAATTTCAAGAACATCAAAATTATCAAAACCGAAATAAATACAAAAAAGAGAAATACTGGAATCTGTACACATACAGATGACACCCACTGCAATAAACGAAAAAACAGATGTAAATAACATATACCGTATCTACCTACCAGTCATATAAAGCCCTTCACATTAAGTGGTTGTTTGTAGAATGTAAAAAATGTGATTTTGACGGTGATTTAAAATTACTACCCCAATACAATGAACTACTTTCTAAGGTAAGGCCCTCATTAATTTATACCTGTAAGTGTTTTAAATTAAAAACTATAAAAAGCTACAAATAATTTAACCCTGAAATGCACCACAAACAGATTAATTACTTATCTATATTTAATTCTTCTAATGTTATCTTTTAGAGCAAATTTTGAAGAAGACCTCCTCCGAAGGTCTAAACGTCAATAAATATATAAAAAATCCAAGAATAGTTTTAGTGATCTAATTCCAAGAACACGTAAATTATATATATATATATATATATATATATATATATATATATATATATATATATATATATATATATATATATATATATATATGTATATATATATATATATATATATATATATATATATAGAGGGTGTTATGAAAATCAATGTATATATTGGAACTGGCACCTCCTTGTAGCAAGACCGATTGCAGAAAATTCAATTAAATAGAAGATCTCATTAGTAAAAATCAAAGAAATGAAAAAATGAATAAACTAAAAATATTGTTTTCGCTCCGCAGGAACTAAATAATATGGCTGTTTGTTAACAAGAACGCGCCTGCGCCTGAGCTATTTCGTACAACAACGGTCTGTCATTTGCGTGTTGGTTTGACGCTAAAATCCTGTTTTGCCCATTTTCTAATTTTTCAAAAATTTTTGAGTTTTAAAAAAGTTTGGAATGTCTTTTACATGACCCCACATTCACCCCTTTCAACATGTGCATAGTACTCGCTTGCACTGCAGAAAGGCTCGGATTCCAATTCCGGCAGGTCGGTATACTTTTATTTAAGTATATATGAACTGGCGATGTACATAGGTAGTAGTTGTTTGCCGAAATTCAACAGCGTCAGTGGCAGCACTACCACGTTGTCTAAAAGGTGCCGTGAAATACAAAAATGTATGTTTCGGCACTTGGACGACATCCCCGTCAATATCTTAAGAATATGAAAAAGAGTAAAATCCCTACTCAAGCGGGGAGGTGAATGATAAAAAAATGAAGTGATTTCCATAACACCCTATATATATATATATATATATATATATATATATATATATATATATATATATTAAAAAAAATAAAATTAGCTGTTAAACTGTTTCTAAAAAGTAGATGTTTTATGATACCCTATATATGTTTTTATATAAGTTAAGAATATATACGAGTATACCTATTTTGTCAACGTATGATGTTATTTGTCAAATAAACCAATTTTTGTTCTCATCGCAATATCAATGATGGAAGTACTTACAATCGATTTTGTACCACCATCATCTTAACAGATGACAATACCAGGGTGGATTGAGAAGTTTGGTAAAACTCTACGAAATGGCGGGAAATTTGGTTAAGTAGCATAACTGTTGGTCAGCGTGATTCTTGGAACGGTTGTGTTCAAAGTTGTTTGTTGGTAGCTATCGGGTGTCACACGTTTTGTGGAAATGGATAAAGCCGAGTGTCGTGCAGTGATAAAACATTTTTTTTTTTTTTTTTTTTTTTTTTTTTTTTTTTTTTTTTTTTTTTCAAAAAAGTGGACTATGATCCAAATAGAAAATTTTTTTTATGGGTCTAGCATACGTGCTACAGGCAAGTCCCTAAGGCGCTCCAGGAGCGGCATGTGTGCGGAAAAAGCGATTCACGTTGTTCTTGAATAGCTGTAAATAGAAACTGAACTGAAGAAAGTTCATGGGAACTCTGCATCAGCACTCAAGACCATTTATTACTGGATAAATTAATTTAAACGTGGCATTGCGAGAACTGCAGATGGTGCACGTTGAGTTTTCTTCTGAAGAAATGGTCGATAAAATTCATGGCATCGTGATGAAAGATGGTAGAATTACGCTCCGTGAGATTGCTGAGATAGTAGGCATGTTATATGAACAGGTACATAATATCCTGCATGGAGTTCTAAAAATAAACTGACTTTACTGATTCTAAACTAAAACAATTGAGTTATCTTTCATTTATTCATTGGCGGTTCACACTGTATATTTAATTATGGAATATTCCCCACTTCTAGTGCAAATTTTCCAAATTATTGCAATTTAGAATGAAGACGCTAATTTATGATATCATTTTCAAACAATCTTGATGGTATTCGTAGAATTGGTAGACATCTAACAGCAAATATAAATTTGTTTTTTGCCTTGAATTTGTATGTATTTAATGAAATAAAAAACATAAAATTTACGATGATTAGCACACACTTGGAAAAATATTCTACTTCTCTAACATTACATGTCAAATGATAATAGGTAAAGAATAAATTCATACAATGATACAATAATTGTAACAGGATACCACAAGCAGTGGCGTAGCCAGCCTTAAGGTGTGGGGGAGAGTTATAAGGGTACAAAGGGCGTTTCTTTAAGTAGAAAAAGAGAACACTAAAAATGGAGCGCTTATAGGAGGGGGGGCGCCAATCGACAAACGGTTGGAGAAGTCTCTTGAAAAAAAACTCCTTTGCACTGCAACTCTAATTGCTTAGATTCTTTCCACGACAATCAACTCAAAATCGAAAACGAAGAAGTGAATATGTTACCTAAAAGTACCTTTTCACATAGTAGAACTTAATCCTAATTTCTCCAAATAAAAAAGCCCTTTTTCTAAGAGCGCGCTATTTCCTACATTCCCTGTGTCGGGAGGGGAGCGCATATGCATCTCCTGATAGTCTGTTGACATAGATCAAGTTTTATCTCTGACTGATGTCAACTAAGGCTCCACATGTTTACATCTAAATGTGATTCAATATTGTAAGCCCTTCTGAATTATGTTTTTTTTAGACAAAATACTAAAAACTTCGCAATTTTTTTTTGTTTGCTGTTTATTTATTTTTTTAGTAACTGCAGTTTTTCCATTTTAAGAAAGTAATTTTCTTTGAAATAGTATAATCGTCATTTAACAAAAATAGATCTTTTAAATGTGCTAGGTCTTCAATAAGGGTTGTAGAAGCGAGGAGCAGCAAAAAGTGGTGGGGGTAACAACAGATGTCGCTGTACAACAGAAATTTTTCGTTTAAATCAGTTTGCCCAGACCTGTATTCTGTTTCTGATGAAAATATGCCACTTCAAATTGGCCAAGAAAAATTTCTTACAAATAATAAAAATAAAATAGAAGAAGAAATTATCTGAAAATAATATTTTTAGGAGTCAAGCAGAAAATGATGCAGAGAGATTGATTATTGAAACAGCAATTAATTTACAGTCAGCAAATGTTGCTATAGTTGAGTATTGGTGCTATTAACACCACTGATTCTAAAAGACCATGAAATTTATTTTCAAAAGCCACCTCGAGTTGCACAAAAATTTTTTCCATCTAGAAGCTTGGAGAAATCACTACCAAAATGCAAAGAGCATATTCTTTTTTTATACGCTTTCACTGGTTGTGACACCACGCCTGTTTTTTTTTCATAAAGGGTAAAAGCAATTAGCTAAAAATTTTGAAAACTGCAACAATTTACATGATGTTGCTAAAGTATTTAAAAATGCTAATGAAGATCCTGACAAAAATTTTTAAGCTGGCTTTATACGGTGCCTCAAAAAACTCGGAGTTTTAAATACATTAAGATTCAATTATTTTGTGCCCACATCTGATGCCGCATCTAAAAAGAGTATACCTACAAATACAAATATGGCTAGCTAATGATATTTCTATTAAAAATGGGAAGTGGAAGTAGATTTCTAATTTGTTTGTGCCAATAACAATGAATCAATCCCCAGCTCCAGATTATTTACTGAAAATGTAGTAAAAAAAGGATGTGGATCTGTCTGCAGATGTCGAAAAAGTGGTTTATATTGCACTGCAGTGTGTTCACAGTTTCATGGTGATAATTGTTTAAATGCATCTCCTATTATAAAAATAGATGAAGTAGAAGAAAATGATGAAACTGAACAAATTCAATTCTAGTAATTTTTAATTTTGGATTATAAGTCAAATAGATGAATTTTTTTATGTAATCTTTTTTTTTATTAAAATTGTTTCTACTGTTAATTTTCAATATGATTCCTACAGAATATAGTCGGAACACAATTTCTGCATAGAACTATATTATTAAGCGTACATTGTATTACATTATTATATTATATATTATTAAGTATTCTATTGTTTATTACCATTCGCAATCTTATTAAAACTCTAATGTAATGAAGAAAAATTATCGTGCATAGAGAAGAAAGTAAGTAACATTATATTTATAAGAAACAGCTGTATATTTAATAAGTTACCTATAATCACATATAACCTGCTATTAAAATTAACACAATATGTGATCACAACGGCACGTATTTCCAACAAGGGTTACTACCAGACCGTGTACGATCATTCCACTTTTTAGCGGTGCTGCCTGGATGCAGGATATGGTTAATTTTTTCATAAGACAACGTTGGAATTCTTTCCAGTGTTTTTTACTTGTCCCTGCTGTACCCATTGTAGTTTTTAATGGATCATTAATTTGGTAGGAAACGATGATATGAATTGCATATACTGCCTATTTTTTTTTTTTGTATCTGGGACGTCAATTCAATATTAAACGTTTACCAAAGGCTGTGCGATCACAAGCCACAGACTGATAGAGAAGTTTGCTGTGCGGATAGTTTTTAAACTTTTTAAGAAGTAATCATTTTATTAAATCGTCCTAATGACCATGACCACTTTTGTAAAATCTAGCTAAAGTTTATATTTTAAAGACTAAGTATTTATTATTCTTTTAAATTACTGAATTATAAACTATGGAGAATTTTGTGTAATAAATGTAAATACTCAAACATGTTATTAAATAAAATTTTGAAAATAACAACACAAAATACAATTATCTCGAAAACAATTAAAAATGATTAGCAACCTACCATTAGATTGCTATTTCAATGTTAATGACGGGCTACATTATTATTATTAACTGTTTCACAATCGAGACATTAAAATATTAAAGTAAAGAAGTTTTGATATCGGTTGGTACATTTACTACACTTATAGGATCACTTCGGTGTCTGTCCGTCTGTCTATCTGTTCGACCCGATTTTCTCCGAAACTATTTGACATAGAAAGTTGAAATTATTCACTAATATAGAAATTGATGGCCCCATCAGAGCCGTGTAGTGTTGAAAGTTAAATTTTGACTTAAAGGGGTAATTTTGGAGGGTAAAATTAGAAGTGAAAAAAAATTACCAGGACGTCTAGCGGGATGTCAAATGAAAGCTTGTAACACGAGTTATAAAATATATATAACGTAATACTTGCGCACATTTTTCTTATTATTTTTAAAAAATTGACAAAAATGGCTGTCCCCCCCTTATCTCAAAAAGTATTGATCAAAAAATTTTAAAAAAATTCTGGAATATTCTCCACAGGGTGTAGATTGAAGGAAAATTATCACGAGTCAAGGTCATCAGTTTTTAACAAAGATCGGAAACAAACTTTGTTGAAAACTCATTTGGGGTGTGTTTTGTGAAGTCATTGATCATTTTATACCTCCGTAACAAAAATTTTTAATTTAAAAGCAATCAACGTACGGAACACTAATTGCTCAAGTACCACTTGCCGGTTATTAAAATAGGGTTTGATCATGAAAATAAGGTTTTTAATATGTTTGTGTACAGGCAGTGGCTTAGCTATGATTTAGAGAAATTTTTTAAAGAGGTATACACCGTCTGTCCAAAAAGGTCCCGGACTGCCTTAATAAAAAAATAGAAAAATTGAAACTGAATATTTTATTACTTCAGACGTTCTATATACTCCCCTGTGACCTCAATACAATGTGCGAAACGATCATACAACCATGTGAAACTGTTGGAAAAATCTTCTGTTGGCACTGTCCTTGTTCTTGACTTCATCAGTCGCACTTTCTTCGGTCTCGGCGAACCACTACCGAGCTATTGCTCAATTGTAAACAAGATATGATTGACAAAAGTTCTGGATTTGGTAAAATCGAATATCGATGGATGATAAAGTCCCTCTGGATTAACAAAAAAAACTCACTACCCAAAATAACTACTAACGATGCATATTATCGCTGCAAACTTTCAGTCCATATATTCATGTTCTCTTCGACGCACCAAGCTACTTTTACACCTGTCCTCAATACATTGAAAAAAAATGAGCTAGCGATAAATGCTTTTTGTTATTTGATGTTATTATGAATAAGCTACCGGAGAAGGTGAATCACTTGCACATCTTTTGTGGCGGGGCTGGAGGCCAGAACAAAAACTACACCATGGTTTGCTTCATTCACTACGTTGTTTAGGAAATTGGAAGTATTGAATTGACAGAAATAACCTTGCCAATACGCGGGCATTCCTACATGGAATGCAATAAGAACATGGGAATTATTAACATCAACAAAACAATGGAGACTCTTGAGGATTAGGTGGAGAATATCAAGACAGTAAGGGCCACACCTAGTTCCTTCAAGGTCCTTAGTGTCCAGCAGCAACTGATTAAAAGTTGGACGAACTGGGCTAAATTTACGACGAAATCTTTAATACAATGGAGGTATACGGTCTTTTCTGTGTCGCTATTAAAACACAGGTTGTGGATTGCAAGAGAGGAAGAACAGACATCAGTGATGAACACAGTGCTGCAAAACCGGGCTCTGTTTCTACCCGAGAGAATGTTGAGGCTATGCATGAAATGATTTTACATTTATTACAACATTTTTTGTTATAATAAATGTAACGCGTTTTTTTTTTTTTACATTTTCCATTCTGAACGCCGACTAAAAAACCACCGAGTCACAACTTTCAAGTTGATCTGTAGTCATTTTGAAGAAGATTCATCAAACTTTTTAGATTGAATGGTATCTGTGGATAAAATGCGGGTCCATCATTATGATCCAGAAATAAAGGAATAGTAGAAAGAGGGGAAACACACTCTCACTTCGCTCTAACTAGTTTCGCCAACAGAAATCAGCAGGAAAAAAATCTTTCTTCCGTTTTTAATGCAAAGCTGGGATACTGCTTACATATTATTTGGAATACGGCAGAACAGCGACTTGAGACTATTATTCCTCATTATAATCTAAATTTCGACGAAAAGTTATGGAAAAACGCCGAAGAAAAGTGTCTGAACGGGTTCTGTTTTTGCAAGACGATTACCTTGATTAAACAATTTTTACTGTTCCGTACGGATCACTTATAAGATCACTTCGGTGTCTATCCGTCTGTCACACCCGATTTTCTCCGAAATTGTTTGACACAGAAAGCTGAAATTTAGTACTAGTAGAGGAGCTGTGTAGTTTTGGAAGTTAAATTTTGACATAAAGGGTTAGTTTTGGGGGGTGAAATCGAAAATGAAAAAAAAAATGTACCATCGATTGGGTTGTCAAATGAAAGCTCGTGAAAACACGAGTTCAAAAATATATATAATGTAATAGTTGCGCACACTTTTTGCTGCCCCCTTTATCTGGAAAAGTATTGATCAAAAAATTTTGAAAAAATTTTGGAATATTCTCCACAGGGAGTAGGTTGAACGAAAATTATCATTACCTTTAACAATTTATCTAGTAAACAAAAAAACAATTTCAACAAAGATCGGAAATAAACTTTGTTGAAAACTCATTTGGGATGTTTTGTGACGTCACTGATCATTGTATACTTCCGTAACAAAATTTTTATTTTAAAAGTATTCAACATACGAAACACTAATTGCACAAGTCCGACTTGCACTTGGCCGGTTATTGTTTTTAAGATTTGCTTGTTTTTTCTATCTACTTCTTGAAGTGCCATATTCGATACGCACGTAGGCGACCCTTTCGCCTTTGCCTGTGGTGAGTACCTTTTTTAATGTTCCACAGACAAAGGGGATCTACAGTTTATTGCCGGTTCTGAACGGTCAAAGTGAAAGGGCTGTACTAGGCATAATACTACGGGTGGTTTGCGATTGCCTTCCCGAGAGAGGCGACCGTCACGTTGTAAAGTTTTTTTTTTCAAGCTGAGATTCTAATTTTGGTGTCCGCTGTAGAAGGCAGACCCACTACGCAATGCTGTTTCTTTTTGTGCTAGGCTAAAATCTTATCAATACGCTCTCGTTTTTATTTAGATGATTTTATACAACATTACAATTTCCAAAATTAAATTTTTGGACTGTTAAATAAAATAGTATTTCAGTCATATCGGTGTCATATGGTAACAGTCATTCGTCAATATCTCGAGGAAAAAAATATTTAAATTAAAAGTATTGGGGAGTGTCACCTTTGTGAGTCTCTATTGCATTCTTCTCAAAAAGCGTTGTAAGTTTCTTCAATTAAGGGAATGATTCATCAATTAGCATGCTATACTTGTTTAGATAATGCAATGAAGAAAAAACCTCTTTTATTTATAATTTAGAACAATAAAACTTTTTGGAAAACACAATCCCATCGGTATGAATTATACAGTATTTTTCTTGGTATGACTTTCTAATCAAAATTAACAGTAATGCTAGTGACTAGACATAAAAACTGTAGTAGGAAAACACGTGTTACATGCCATTACCATATACAATTCAAATTGCCCTTACTTACTGATGACTTGATAAATGGTAGTCTTTTTTGTATACATTATACACCGAATTCAAAGATCAACCACAAAAAGTTTGTGAAATAATTTTATGATAATTAAAAGCAAATTTAAATTGCCTTATTTGGGCAGCAGAAATTTAGACGAAATTTGTATTATTTATAAATACTTGGATTTTCAACAACAACCTCATTAAACAACTTGGAAACTTTAATTCTATACACTTATCAAAATTTTCAGAACGGATTATCACCATGATTGACATTCACTGCTCCTGATAATATTAACATGGTTACTGAAACGCATCGAGTGCAAAAATAAAGTATTTGGTGTGGTGGTGACTACTGTTGTGTAGTGTTACTGTACTAAAATCCGAACGTATTTCTTCTTCCGTCTTCATTAATGAAGGTTGGTAACAATCTCAGCGAACGCATGACGGTTCTGGGCAGCTCGGAGCAGGGCATGGGCTTCCAATTCTGTCCAGTCTCTGATATTTTTTAACCAGAGATTTTTTTCCACCTATGGGCTGCTTCTCTTTCACATTGTACTTGTTATAAAACACCTTCGCTTATGACGTGCGCAGTTCATGGCATTCTCACGAGTTTGCGAAATATCCACATTTCCAGAACCTTAATTTTGTTCATGGCACTGACGTTGAGAGTTCACGCCTCGTAGCCGTGCAGTAAAACTGAACGTACGTAGCATTTTGTAATAGATGTCCAAGGCTTAAATTCGGAGTATGGTTACAGAAAAATGCCTCAATGATACCATATTTACAAATAAATTCCTCTCCGTTGGGACCAAAACAAGAATAAACTAGATTTTAATACGACCACTAATGACTTACATATCTGAAATAAGACCCGATACAAAGAGGTTGCTGGAATCAACTGAAATGAGAATTCTTAGGAGATGTACAGGGTGTGTCAACGATAGAATAAAGTTCATTATCTCATTTGTTTCAGGAATGACGAAAAAATGTTAAATACAATAGTTTTAGAGGATATTAAGGTGCACAGTTTAAAATTATTTTTGAGTATACAGGGTACTTCAAAAAATCGTGGCCGATTTAACATATGTTTTTTTAAATGGAATTGATTTTTACATTCTCCGTAAAATTTTATAACTTGAACTAACCTAAACCCAGTAGTTTTTCTAATATTTAAATTTTTTTTTTTTAAATAATAGTTTTCAGTTTTGTAAAAAATTGCCAGTAGCGACATTGTTTTTGAAGGTGGAATACTCATAATTGGTACGAACGTTCTATAGAGATGAAAAAAAGATATAAGTAAAGATATTTGCTTTAGATGCTACAGGATGTTCAAAATAAATTTATGCATTTCGACTATTTTAAATTGAAAAATCTCAAATTTTTTAAAAGGCACATCCTGTATATTATTATTTTTTCTGTTAGATTTTACAAAACCCTCCAATTTTTATTAAGTATGTCATATACCTATTTCTAATAGTTTTCGATGTATTTTGAATTTTTCAATTTTTACCCTTGTTTTTAATACACTTATGCTATTGTGAAAACATAAACAAATAGTTAATAATATTTTAAATATAGTTTAACTTATCTAATGATTAATTATTATGACGTAATAAATGTTCAAAAATATGCCCATCTACTTGAATACACATGTTTAGTCGTTTTACTATATTTTCCTTCACTTTCCTTAGCATAAAAGGCGTTATTGTCCCGCACGAATCCCGTATCCTATTTTCCATTTCTACAGGTGTTGTAGGGGGATTCACATAAACACGATCCTTGATGTAGCCCCACAAAAAGAAGTCTAACGGTGTTAAGTCACATGATCGAGGGGGCCACTGATGAATCAATCCCTACCGATCCATTTTTGTGGGTAACGATCGTTTAAAAATTCCCGAACTTCCCGGTGGTAATGAGCAGGAGCTCCATCTTGTTGAATCCACATTTGTTCCCTTTCAAAGTTATCAACTTCTTCAAGAAGCTGGAGTAATTCGTTTTGCAAAAAACTTAGATATCTAGGCCCGTTAAGCGGTTCGCGGAAAAAAAATGGACCAATAATTTGAAATTTTAATATTCCACACCATACATTAAGCGACCAATGGTTTTGGTTTTGACTTCCCGGACCCAAAATGGATTAACTCTTGAATAATAATGCATGCTATGGCTGCTAACTGTTCCATTACTGCGAAACGTAGTTTCATCAGAAAACATTATTTTGGATAAAAAATTTGGATCGGCCTTTCTTGCTCCATTCATGGTGGTACAAAAGTTTACTCGTCGGTCAAAATCACGGTCTTGAAGTTCTTGGTGCAGTTCCGTATAAAAGGAATGATACTTATATTTTCTCGTGGTGCGATTAGCCGTAGATTGGGATGTGTCAGATAAGTCAGCTAGTTGACGGAGGCTGACTTGGGGATTATCTTCGACATGCAGTAAAATCTCCATTTCCTTTTCCTCATTGGTAGCATTCTAGTTTACGACTTTCAGTTTTGTATACTCAACGGTACTACTACCATCAAACCGTTCCATAAGCACTGAAAAGATTTTCTAGATGGTATATGTCTATTAGGGTACTTCGCTCCGTAAAGCTTTACTGCCAAAAGACAATTTTTTCCCGCCTCGTCCAGTATATAAACCATATCAATTAATTCATTTTCAGGAAAATCCATAACTATTACCTTTATACGTCACTTACTACAACAAATTAAACTGTTTTTACTTGCTTTATAGACATGTCAAAATTTGACAATGCCTACATTTTTGTTTTGTCTTGGCAACTATGATGTTGTAGAGTAAGTGTATTAAAAACAAGGGTAAAAATTGAAAAATTCAAAATTAATCGAAAACTATTAGAAATAGGTATATGACATACTTAATTTAAAATCTAACAGAAAAAAATAATAATATACAGGATATACCATTTAAAAAATTTGAGTTTTTTCAATTTAAAATAGTCGAAATGTATAAATTTATTTTGAACACCCTGTAGCATCGAACTCAAATTTATTTACATATATCTTTTCTTTCATCTCTATAGGACGCTCGTACCAATTATTAGTATTTCACCTTCAGAAACAATGGCGCTACTGGCAATTTTTTACAAAACTGAAAACTAGTATTTTTTTAAACAATTGAAATATTAGAAAAACTACTAGGTTTAGGTATATAACATTATTAATAAAAAAGTTATAAAATTTTATGCAGAATTTAAAAATAAATTTTAAAAAAATGGATGTTCCATTTAAAAAAAAAATATATGTATGTTATATCGGCCACATTTTTTTGAATTACCCTGTACTATCAAAAATAATTTTAAACTGTGCTCCTTAACATTGTATTTAACATTTTTTCGTCATTCCCGAAACAATTGAGATAATGAACGTTACTCTATCGTTGACTCACCCTGTACTATTTAACCATAAATAACGATAGAAATGAATCTCTTTCCACAAGTCATTGTTTGCGGGAGTGCCAACAATAACCTCAAAAAAAAAAACAGGAATTTCTTTTACTGGACCGACGGTATTTATTAAACCTAATTAAGGTTTATGCACTGCTATAGAATAGAATAATATCCATATGGGTATTAGTGAAAATACTCAGACGCTAATGTTATTACTAACAATTCTTCCTCATTAAATTAATATTATTCTTTTAAAATAGATGTGTCTCAATCTATTTGTTATGGTATATCTCTAGACGAAATTACTCACGCCTTATAATTGACCACTAATAATTTATTGCAGTAAATTCTGATGCGTTTGTTTAATCATTAAATTATGTTTCTGGGAAAAAAGTTAAAGGAAGCAATTAAACTATGTTTCTGGAACGCTTTTTATTAGATGGAATTAAATCATTTTTATGCAACAGATACAACTACAAAATTTTAATTATTTCTGCTTAATTTTTGTCATTATACATCTTGTTTAAAAATATTATTAAAGAACGATAATTTAACCAAATTGTGGTCACTGAACTATGCTTGTAATTTCTGTTTTTATGCATTAAATTGTTATTTAATAGATATTTTTGGATAATTAGTTTTACTCAATGTAATTAAACGGGTTCTTGTATAAATTTTTATCTACAAGAGAAAATTTATAAATTTCTGTAATTAATTTTTAATGATTAATTTCTTTGTTGGTAATCTGCCGTGATTATGAACACAAGCTCTTTCATATTACCCAATTTTTGTTTATAACTAGAATGAACCTTAAAACCTTCAGTGTATGGAAAACCTAAAGATCCATGGATATTGTAGAATATATTTTTCAGTTTTAATGAAAATAACTTCTCGCTGCTCGACAAGCACTTGAAAATCATATAAAACACATAAACTACCAAACAGAACTTGATGAACTAAACGCGCAAATAACCAACAGCCTACTCATGATTATAAAACAAATAGCAACATCGAAAAAAGAAAAAAAACATAAAAATTAAGTAAAGAAACACAAAACCTCATGAAACAGAGACGACTATTGAGAAATGATCCTACAAATTGCAGATTAGAATTGGCAGAAATAGACAAAAACATAAAGAAAGAGATTAGAGAAAACGTCAGACAGTACAGAGACTCGAAAATAGAAGAGACTTTGAAAGAGGGGGAAGGTCGAAACACCTAAACAAACAAATGATTGAAGGGAGACATCAAATAATAAAAATTAGATATAAGCTAGCCCGTTTTTACTGGTAGAGAACATGGAGATCGAGATAATTTTTGTACGTCTTTTGAAAATAGTCGCTATAGTTGTTTAAAGCTTAGTTGTATTGTTTTGGGGATCAAACCAGCTCAAAAAATGAAAAAATACTGAAGAGTATTTGGTCGTTGATACAAAAATTGAATTTAGTACAACTTTTATGTCCTGAAAGATAGAGCAGGAATTTAGTGAAACGCTACACTCAAATAAAGGATAGTATATTAACAAAGTAAAAATTCTTACAGTTATTACATTCTTAAAATTACATCTACTAAATAAATAACCTTTTATACAATGAGAGTGCACTATTGCAGAGAGTTTCTAAATTAGAATTATTAACTTTTTAATAAACGGCTTTAAAGGACACGATATAAAAGTTTATGAAATCGACTTCGCGGATTACACGTGTTGACTTACTGCTTGGCTTCTCATCATGGGTTTTCCATAAACGGCTTGGCCTCTCCTGGTGAGATTCTCATCCAAATATTGTCTCAACCACTACTCTCCTATTCTCATTTGGGTAGCTAATCACTTTGCCTTAGGATGAGCAAAATATTTTAAGAACGGAATAAGGTCTCAAACTTGAGATGTAGAAACGACACCCACTTGGTGATAAAAAAAAGCCGTTACTGCACTACGACATGACGGAAGCAAAAGGCCTACTACGGCCTGATGGAGGAAAAAGCCTTTAAAAATTCGACATGGCTACTTCAATATCTTTGCCCCTTCCTAAACAAACAAATGAATGAAGTGAGACATCAAATAATAAAACTTATAAATAACGATAACCAAGAGATCGCACAAATCAAAGAGATAAAGGAAGCTGCAGAGAAATATATATGACACGGAAATATCGCCACCGCCCGGGAAAAAAGGAAGGAAATAGAGTGATAGTAAGAAATGTGGGATCTGGAGAAATTTCCGATGTAACAACGGATGAATCACTTCTTCTTCTTCCTGTACCATGTATTCAGATACGTAGGGGTTTCTGAACCATTTCTTCAGTTTATATTGACGTTGTTATTCTCTGCTAATCGAAAAAATGGTCGCAACATCCGAAACTCTACACCAGTCCCTGATATTCCGGAGCCATGAGTGCTGTTTTCTACCGGATCTTGGTCGACCCTCCATTTTTTCTTGAAGCATAAATTTTGGAATCGAGTAGCGGTCACCTCTTAGTATACGTCGTAAATAAGGGTTGATACCGAGTTGCGGTAAGGGTCGGTGAAAGGCCGTAAAAAGTTCCGAGTTGCGATGCAAACCTTTCTCAAACCCAAAATTAACGGCCGAGTTACGTTCCGTCACAGGCAGGTATAGAGCTATAGTATGCAAGTTATGCGTGAAAATTAAAGCAAAATACATATTTCAGTAATTACTATATTTGTAAGACATGCATTTGACAACGTTACATCAATTTGAACTGACATATTCGTGAACTTCTCTCTCTCGGGACTTTGGCAACTTTGGATAGCACTGCAGTTTGGCTCGGTTCAAATTCTTCCCTATTCTTGTCATATCGGAGTCGGTGAAAGTGAAAGCATTCGGATCTGCAGCCACCTCCTGATGAATCATCTGTCTTGCTCTTTTGTTGTAATGTTCCTCATTGGCTCTCTTCTTGACTGCGTTGTTAATTTGTTGGCGATTCAGTACTTGTTCATTATCGTGTTGATGTTGATGATTGCCAAGTTGTCGTGAAAATATTTCGTCTGGTCCAGTGGTATAAACTTTAGCAATGTAGTTCTTGTTTGTGCAGACCCAGTACATCTCTTCTGTCGATTTTAAACAGCAATATTGCCGAAATTTGTAATTTTTCAATAGGATTAAAGTTTTGCCTTTCCCGCTCAACATCCTCCGTAATAAGACGAAAAAGTTTAAACGTAAACTTCATAAATGCCCCGACGTTTCATACTTTTATCTAATTTAGGTTAACCCTAATTTAATGTAATAATATATAAGAATTAATAATATTTGATAATTTAACCCTACCCATCTTCCGATTTGTCGATTACCCTAATTCGGATGAAAGGTAGGTCAAAATATTTACAACCTTCTTAAGGCTATTAGGCGGACCGCAACTCGGTATCTACGTAAATAAGACACCTTTCTTTGTTTTACAATTTTAAGTAGTTGCCACTCTACCCCGGCCCTTTGAAGCGTTCCTCCATTAGTTAGTGTTCTGTCTAGAACATTTGTAGCAAACGTCGCAATATCCATAGCTCGAAAGCTTCGATATCATTCAACTTTAGCCTTTACCATGCCGATCCTCAGTTTAACCTCCCCATCACAATCCCATCGTTCGTTGACGACAGAGTCAAGATATTTTAATTTAGTAACCCCAATCTCTTGATCCTTTATAAAGAGAGATGCATCCTCCAGGGGGCGTCTACTAATCACCATCATTTTTCCAATATTTATATATAATATAGCTTATTGATTAGAATTTGTAGATCTTCCATGTTATTGGCATATTGTAACATGACTAAAAAATAAAGACCAAATAGACAAATTTCGTTTTTACTTCTCTTGCTAAAGGATTTGTAAAAAATCACCTTCCGCAATTTTCACAATTTTCTTTTAACGTTTTAGGGATCATAGATGACGAAAAACATAATCTCCCATTTTCATCTGTCTGTCTGTCGCATTGTCTGTCTGTTAACATGAGAACTCTCGAGTGAAATGAGATGTCGATTTCAAATTCGGTATACATATATTACTTGAAGTAGGAATTTTGATTTTCGGTTGTGATAATGGTTAAATTTTAAGGATAGTTATTTATAGTCAAACTTATAAGGGATTAAAGATGTGGTAGATGTTGTAAAAGAGGTTTTTAAATATATATCGTTGTATACGTCCAGGGCTCTTAAATTAGAAAAATCTGAAAATTGTTATTTTTTTAGAATTATTATTTACTTATGGACAAATATATATATGAAGGGTTTCTGAGGTGGGGGAAGGGTTAGAGGGGTTGCTTCATATATATATATATATATATATATATATATATATATATATATATATATATATGTAGTAGTGGTTTTTCGGGTATCTCGTGTTAGCTTAAAGTCCCTTGATGGACGGTTTCGCTGACGTTTCGATGGAATCTCATTCACCTTTTTCAAAGCGTTGATCACGGGACGGTGTCTTGGCGTTGAATGTCGAGACTGGCTCAGCGGGCCCCGGTTTTATGTGCTGGGAGCGTGGCTCTATTGGTCGAATGGCTCTGGCCAATAGAGGCTAGGATTTGACTGCGCGTTTTCGGTCCTGTGGTTCTTTGTAACGTTTGTGTTGGTAAAGTAACATGTGTTACTTATATGTTATATAAAAGTTATTTTTTCACTGTTTTTAATTTTTAAGAGTCAACATATCGTGACTTAAACGGATGGGGACTGGAGTTAGAGGATCCGTCTTGTATATCCTTTTTATGGGTTCTTGGAGTCGAAGAATCTACAATTATGCTATTTTTTAACGTTTTCAATTTTAACAGAAATAGTATGTAGTATGATATGTGATAATGAGTCACCTCAAAAAATCATTAATATAAGCTACCTTTTACTTGTTTTGGGTTAGAAATATAGTTGATTTTAAATGTAATCATTCTTTGATATATGATAGGTTTAGGATATCAGAAGTGGGTTCTTTGTATCGTAGACATAAAAGGATATACGTAATGAATATTTTTTAGTATGAGAAATGTCCTATATTTCGTCACTATTAAATAATTTCACCATTTTTTTATTATCGAATATCGCAAAAAATCGTTTATATTTCTCTTACAGTTCCTGAAATCGTAACACCTTTATCATCAATTTGGAATGATCAGTATGGTTTCCATATTAACACGTTCATGTTAAAAAAATCAAGAATTAATGTAATATCCGAGTCCTAATTAACATAAAAAGTATATCAACCGAAAATGTTTATTAAATTTTTAACATCGCACTTAGGAATTTGCTAGATACTTATGTTCTGTAATTTAATTATTACTTAAATAGTTGCTAATTGTTTCCGTCAACATATTTAATTTCCATTATGTTATATCATGTTTCGAGAAGAATTTGTTAAATAAATACAAACTTAGATTGTTTTGTATTGAATCGAAATATGAAAATGCTTTATAGTAAATTAAATTAAGTCAAAATTTGTGTTATCTCTTTTTAGTATTCCGTACAGAACACTTCGGAATCTGTCTGTTCGTCTGTCACACCCGATTTTCTCCAAAACTATTTGATATAGAAAGTTGAAATTTGGCACTAATACAGGAATTGATGGTCTTATCAGAACCGAAAGTTAAATTTTGACTTAAAGCGTTAGTTTTGAGGGGTAAAATCGGAAGTGAAAATTTTTTTTTTACCAGGTTATCGAGTGCGGTGTTAAATGAAAGCTTGTAAAAACACAAGTTCAAAAATATATGCAGTGCCACCTCGATAATCCGGATCTCCATTAAACCGGATTCTTTAATAGTCCGGACAAACATTTCTATTGCATTGTGTACTTTATAATCCGGATTTGATAGTACTAGGTAATCCGGACCTGCGCTTTTAGACATCTACTTAATTTAAACTACATGAGAAAACTGAAATCGATAGTGAGGGGATTCCCCTAACTTCCATATTAATACATCTGGGATTCACACAAACTGTAGGTGCCTCTGATTTGCCTACAACGCATTGCGTATCGCGTCTAAAGGTTAAGGACTTTGTAGTTGTTTGTTTATTGTCACAAGTACAATATACCTACCTTCTATTTTACTTTATGTGGTTCATATAAGTATGTAAACGTTTTTTTTTTTACGTATATGTACCTACATATTAAAATGCCTTCTAAAAGAAAACATATTACACTAACAATAAAACAAAAGTCCGATATATTAGAAAGACTAGTTCTTGGTGAAAGCTGAAAAGTGTTGGCAAATGAATACGGAGTAGGAACATCCACAATTTCGGATATAAAAAAGAAGCAAGAGAAAATCAAAAAGTATATATATGATTTATTTTAAAGATAAAATTGGACACTCACAATGGACGCGTAACTTCTTTTAGATTTATTTCCATGTGATTCCGGTCCTGGCGTCAGAAAAACCTTACGAAAAGCCGAATATCCAGAAATGGAAACTCGTTTGTATACATGGTTTTATACGCAACGATCAAGGCACGTCCCAATTTTCTACGAAATTTTATCAGGCAAAGCAAAACAGTTTTACACTGAAACCTACGGGAATGATAATTTTAGAGCTAGCAGAGGCTGGATTTCTAACTTCAGAAAACGACATGGTCTGCGTGCTTTAAAAGTTTGTGGCGACTTTATTCGCAAATAAGATAAAAGAATTAAACCTTGGACCTACACAAATATGCAATGCAGATAAATCAGCTCTTTATTGGAAAATGTTGCCTGAGAAAACGCTGGTTCATTCTCAGGAAAAGACCGCACCAGGTTGAAAAATAAACAAAGAACGCGTTACCTTCCTAGCATGTTGCAATGCTGATGGATCACAAAAATTAAAGTTGTTAGTGATAGGAAAAGCAAAAAATCCGAGGGCTTTTAAAAATGTGAACATACCTGTTGAGTACAAATCATCTGCCAATGCATAGATGACTACAGCAATTTTCTTAGACTGGTTTCATCATCTTTTATTCGTCAAGTCAAAAGTCATTTAAGAAGTCTCAACTTGCCTGAAAGAGCGTTGCTAATCGTTGATAACGCTTTGAGCCATGGAACTAAAGAAGAGCTGACTAGTGAGGATAGACAGTTTACAACATTATTTCTTCCACCAAATTTTTTTGCAGCCTACGGACCAGAATGCAATCAGACTGACAAAATTATTTTATCGGAAAGGTCTTTTAGCCCATATTTTATCAAATAATGAAGAGAACCTTGTTAGGTTATTAAATAGCATTAACCTAAAAGATGCTGTATGTCTACTATGCAATTCATGGGAAAAAGTCTCCCCTGAAGTCTTGAAAAAGTGCTGGCACAAAATTATGGCTTATGTGGCAGATAGCAACCCAGACACTGAATATGATGTTGAAGATCTGATTCCTCTGAGTGAATTGCGGCACAATTTGCTTTCCACGAATGAAGAAATGAAAGGTAAAGCCTGAAATTTTTCTTTTAGTATTTTTTTGGTTAATTCGTAAATATTTAACAGATCTTTCAGATATGCTGAATGTTCTCACTGAGCAGAATCACACGAACACGGAAATATGTGATTGGCTTGAAAATGATGAAGATTTGTTACCACTGGAAGACATAGATGATACAGATGAACAACACGAGAGTGATAATGGAGGTTCAGGGCTAAATACTAATACAAACCAGACTGTTAAGAACACTGTGAAGAATGATGAGCCAGTTAAAAGTTTCAATGTGTGCATGAGATGGGCAGAAGAAAATGATATCCCTCTAAGTGATGTTCTTGTACTTCAGATTAAAAGAAATTGCTTTTATGATGCACCAGAGAAGGGTCAAGCGAACAAAAATTTTTTTACAAAATAAGATAAAACTTGATAAGGTATGCTTCTATTTTAAATATTATTCTATGTATGTACTATTTTTTAGTTGTTTCGTATTAAATGATCCGTTTTTTAATATAAATAATGTCCTGCTTTAGTAATTCGAATTATTTACTAATTCGGATCACCGCGGTTTTAATTAGTCCGGATTATCGAGGTCGCACTGTATAATGTAATACTTGCGCACACTTTCATTGTATTATTTTTAAAAAATTGCGAAAAATCGCTATCCCCCCCTATCACGAAAAGTACTGAGTAAAAAATTTTGTAAAAATTTTGGAATGTTCTCCAGAGAGTTTAGATTGAACGAAAATTATCACTTTAATAATTTATCTGGTATATAAAAACACAAAAATTTCAAGGTCATCAGTTTTTAGTAAAGATCGGAAAAAACTTTTCTGAACACTCATTTGGGGTGTGTTTTGTGAAGTCATTAATCATTTTATATCTCCGTAACAAAAATTGTTATTTTTAAAGCAATCAATGTATGGAACACTAATTGCGTAAGTCTAACTTACACTTGGCCGGTTATTTAAATCAATTTAGTATAGAAAATTTATGGAGTAATTGCAAAAGATGGCTTTTAAGTGTGCGACATCACCTTATCCTGCTGAATTAGATTCTCTGGTTTGAGCCACCAAAATTTTGTGTAAGTTGTCAATCATCTCCACGGATCGCTCCGAATTAACAGTTGTCGTGCTGCCTCTGTCATCATCAAAGAAATACGGGCCTATTATTCTATGTGCCGACATTGCCACCTACTTTAGAGGAATGTAAATGTTTTTATTGCTTTAGTTTTTGATTTGCGAAATTCTGGTTTGTTGACGTGGAAAATATAACATGCTATGTATGAAGCACTTCCTCTAATCCCCTCGCCGCCTCGTTAACCTCTTATATGTCATCAAAAAACTAAAAAATAATAGTGTTCAAAGACCAAAAATTTCTTCCTTTATGTATTGAAGAAACCGATGGCTTAACTCGATCGAGAGTTATCGTGCCAACAGTCTCCTAATCTCTATCTCATGTACATTAACGATCTGCTGGAAAGGAACAGGAGTGCAATCTACAGCTTTCATTTACGTTTTGAAATCAAAATATACAGTTAAAGAAGCTATATACCATAGTTAGCAAAACGCGTCTTATACCGAATTAAAAATTATTGGAAAGTGACTAAAACATGTCTTTTATTACTAATAGCAATAATATATTCCTAAATTTTACAAATTGGATTACAGTATCAAAAAAATCCCATACGAATACTTTCAATGTTCTTTATAAATTACACCTGTTTAAACACTATTACAAAATTTCTTATTAAGATGAAGTAATTCAGATATTCCGATAGATACTCCTCCTCATCAGAAACCATCAAAAAGATCAAATCACTTGTAACATTTTTCAGGTGTACCTAATTCGTACTTAACCTACTCATTACCCAATTTAAATTTTTAGAACGGATGAGAAAAATTACAACAAATTATATTTTTATTTGTAAAGCAGACAAGACAAATCGTCACGATCTAATGATTCTTATTAGGTTCCTAATTGCTAACGTCTTTTTTTTTTAAGAAGATGGGTTTGTTTTAAAGATTATAGTTTTTGTGCAATAAGTGATTTGTTTTTTTTTGCAATATGTTTTATTTGGTTCTGTGACGTTTCATTTACTGAATAAATTAGTACTTGCGGCTATATTTGTAGTACGGTAGCATAAATATTTGGTAGATTACTTATATTATGAATTAAAATTTCATTAAATCTACTATACTACTACTTACACGATCCGACAATACTGTTACGGCAACCCTGTTAAAAAAGCAAACTGGTTAGTTGAACCTGTATATGTAATACTACTACTCGTATATAGCTAGCGCCCTATCTTCGCCTGTAAGCAAAGCGGGTGTTATTAAATAGGGAAACGAGAAGAGAGCAGATTGTTAGCGCGCATGCACGCTTGCTAACGCGCACGCGCGTTTTTTTATATATACTATATAATTTCCGGGAACTCTCACAGAATTAATATGTTCTTATATAAGGTATGCGCAGTTCATGCGAAGTTCCGAGCTCGGGTACGAGAGAGAAACGATCGCCTATACTGTACTAACGGCGATACACTTCTATCTCAATCTCGCTATATAGGCGTATTACATATATGGTTGAACCCTTTACTACACATTCCGCTGTCAAGAATGACCGGTATCAGGATACGTATCTCAATGAAGTTAGACATCCAAAAAGCTCTGTTCCTGATGGAATTCCCCTCATGGCACTAAAAAAAATTTCTGACATTAGTTTTTCTAATTTTTTAACTTATCCTGTAAAAAGAAATATTTATTTCAGTTGATTCTTTTTTTTATGGGTCTAGCACACGTGCTGCAGGGAAGTCCCTAAAGCGCTACAGGAGCAACATGTGTGCGGAAAAAAGCGATTCACGTTGTTCTTGAATCACTGTAAATTATACTCGGTGGGAAACACAGTCCTGGGCAAATTATTCCAAAGGGATGATGTTCTCCATATAAAAGACTGCTTGAAAAGCATTGTACGAGGAGTAACAAGCTGAACTTCATACGGATGCGAAGTATTAGAACGACGTGTATTTTTAATATGCGCCGGTCTGGAAGGAATTAAGTGGGCTACATCCTTCGAACACTTTCCACGAAAATACTTGTAGAATAGGCTCAAGTCGCCAACTTTTCTTCGATGTTCCAGCGAATCAAGGCCGCGAGTCACTTCCGGGTCTCCAATCAAACGAACAGCTCTTCTCTGAATAGAATCCAACAAATGCAGTGTATGTTTGGGAGCGGAGCCCTAAATATGGGAACAGTATTCCATAGTTGGTCGAATGTGAGCTTCGTAAAGAATTAACAGTTGTTGTGGCGTGTAAAGCTTTCTGGTTCGAAATAATATTCCCAACTTTTGAGAAGCTCTCCTTGCTATGCCTGCAACATGTTCATGCCAGGACATATTTGCTCCCAAATTAACGCCCAACAAATTGAGTGACGATGTTAGAGGAATGGAGTACCTCGACATAACTATGTCGGGTTCAGCAACATAAACTTTTTTAGAAAAAACTGCCACTTGAGTTTTTGTAGCGTTAAATTCCACTCGGTTACTGTTACCCCAAGATAAAATTTCTGTCAGGTCTTTGTTAAGTTCAATGACTTCCTGCTGTCTGCGGATATTCGTCTAAGTAGCCGATGTCCGAGCGTTCAAAGCGAATGAAGAGATAAGCGTACTGTCATCTGCAAAGGTGTAGACTGGATTCCTGGTCTTCTCCAGCAGATCGTTAATGTAAATGAGAAAGAGAATAGGAGAGTATAGAGCCCTGGGGCACACCGGCGTTGAAGTGAAGTCGACTGCCATTCGTAAAAAATGCTCCCTGAGGAAACATGAGAGCAACAAACAGAATTTTTCAGACATACCATAAGAGCGTAGCTTAGCCAACAGTCCATCGTGCCAAACATGGTGGGAATGCCTTGGATATGTCAAGAGCAACCGCTCGATATTCTCCAAAGTGTTCAATTGCATTGTTCCAAACATGTGTTACATAAGTCAGAAGATCTTCTGTTGATCTATGTCTACGAAAGCCATGTTGGTGAGCGCTAATAATGTTGAATCCTTCAAGATATTTTAGAAGATGCTGATGCCTTTTCCATGAGTTTCGATATTATTGAAAGCAGTGCGACTGGTCGGCAGTTATTTGGCAAGGTCTTCTTGTCTTTTTTAGGTATCGGTTGAACTGTGGCACTGGCATTTCCAGCTGGAGGGAAATATTCCCTTTCTGTAGGATAGGTTGAAAACTCTACAGAAAACTGGTGTTAGTCCCTCGCACAGTTTTTGAGAACTATGGCCGGTATTGCGTCAGCGCCAGAAGCTTTTTTGGTGTCTAGCTTCCTTAAAATACGTTTTATGATACGCTGTCTGAAGACACTATTGGGCATCCTTAACTGCACTATGGGAATAGTAGGTGATGTTTTTCCTTGGAAATCGACAGTAGAATGTGAAGCAAAGAGTTCAGCCAACAAGTTCGTTTTCTCAACAAGTGTCGTTGCAACAGAATTATCTGGCCGTGTGAGTGGTGGTATGGTGTCAAAATTTAACTTTTAAAAACTACACGGCTCTGATGAGGCCATCAATTCCTATATTAGTACCAAAAAATGTCAAAAATGTGACAGACAGACAGACACTAAAGTGATCTTATAAGGGTTTCGTACGGAACACTAAAAACGAAAAGACCGCCTCGACTAGTTGCGTTGTTTTCATACCATGCCATTCAAAAACTGGCGTTCCTTATAAACAATCATTGTGATATAATTTTTTCATCATTTTAAATGCTTCTGTGGCATTTTTCGCAAGTTTTGCACAAAATTTAATGTAATTTTTTGTTGCATGTTATAATTTCTACAGTGAAAGCTTTTAAATGTTCAATAAGGTATCGTATTTCAAATATTGTGCAATATTTTGTGCACAAAGTTAAGATGAAGAGTATGCCACTAGTTTATGATATATTATTCCCGCTCAGAAAATTATTTGTTGCTTTATGTATTTTAAAAGGCCAGAGTCCGAAACAATCAACCTTAACAGTGAAATAGTAAAACACTTCAATTACCTCGGGGCAATAATAACAAACAGTGAGAATGTGAGAATGAAATATGCAGATGTCTGGCTATGGCCAGAACAGCGACCACCAAGCTAATAAAAATATGGAGTGACAGTGCCATAACGAAGAATATCAAATTACGGTTCATCAAAACACTAATATTTCTAATTGCTACATACGCAACCGAAACCTGGACCATCAAAAAAATGAGGAGAAACAAATCAGCGCATTTGAGATGTGGGATACAGAAGGATGCCATGGACAGCGCACCGCTCAAACGCCTCCATCCTAGATTAAAATGAGACTTACCACTATAATCAATAGAAACATACTCAGATATTTTGGTCACATAGCAAGAGGGAAAGACACAGTAGAGCGGTTGATCGTGGTTGAGGGCAAAACACCGAGAGGACGGTCTCCCACACGGTGTTCGGACCATATTAAAACAACAACTGGCCTCACCATCACAGAAGCATCACATCACGACCAAGATAGAAATATGGGCTAGAATAGTGGCACAAATCCCATGATATCATCACGTCCTTATATAGGACGACGGATAGAGGAGGAGCATTTTAAAATTATTCTACCAAGTTTCGGTTGGCACAGAAAGTTTTCCATTTAATATTGCTTTTCAACAAATTGTTCTTCAAATAATTGGTTTTTACTTTCTTTCCTAAAGAAAAGTATTGTATTTGTGAAAAAAAATCACACCCGAGATCTTTAGGGTTAATCATCATGAAAAATATAGTCACTAATTTCAGTCGGTGTCTGTTTGTCGGTTGGTTGGCACGATTTCTCTCACATGAAATGAGTTATCAATTTCAAACCAATTGTAGAAATATTGGAGAGAGAAAAGAAACGTTTGTTCCTTGACATGCGCCATATAAATAGGCAAAAAAACTGTGTTAATTATAAATCGGACACGAATAAATTGAGCGTCATTTACTATAACGTTTTAAAATTTGACTAAAAGAAATTTTACCAATACTGATGGATTGTGAACCATTGCACGTGTTTTAATGTATACTATTGGTGTTTAATTTGTACCAGCCCAACCGTTTAGTTAGTTTATAAATGTGAGGCGTACAGTGTCCCTGTTGCATTGTTTTATTTACTTTAATGTATCTAGTTAGTTAAGTATTGTTAATGATTTTTGTTACTTTGCATATACAACATACTCTTAGTTGGTAAGTTCTTCCCAAGTAGTCATAGTAGTTCACCATTTGTCTGACCCATTGTTTCGTATTTTATTTCTTTTAGTTTTTTCCTGATGAAGTCATAATATAATGACGAAATATTGAATGTACAATAATTAAGTGATAATTATCTACAGACCGCAAACCTGATATAAATCCCTGTTTTCTATATATATATATATATATCTATATATATATATATATATATATATATATATATATATATATATATATATATAGGTATTTATACAATAGAGGTTTTTACACACATTAAAATTCCGGGTTTCAATCCTTTCGTGTAACAATGAATTTGCAAGACGTTTCGGGAAAATCTCATTTGGCATTTTCAGTGCTCTTGCTGCTTATGCTACTCGATGCTGTGATTTTGCTTATAGGTCAGCGTCTATGCAGATTCAAAAGGGGGGAGATCGGGAGTGTTCGTGTCCGGGCATTGGTGTTTGTCGGCTGGGTGCCCGTATCATTGGTAATTACGGGTTCCGGCGCTATGCTGACTGTTGCGTTTTAGTAGACCCTTTCCTGCAGGACTACATGTTGACATGAATGTAGGGCAAGTTTTGGAAACACAAACAGTTAAGAACACCGAAATCTATTTTACTACCCTTGCTAACGGAAAGTTTGGTATTCGTGAAAATTTTTGCTTTTCTTCATGTCTTATTTTTCCATTTTCGTCGGTCTGGCTGTCTGACTGTAGGCGTGTCAACCTATTATCACGATAACTCTGGAACGAAATGTTAATATATTATTTGAAGTATGAATGAAACCTATAGTTATTGATAT
Organism: Pachyrhynchus sulphureomaculatus; assembly: GCA_019049505.1. Taxonomy (NCBI): domain Eukaryota; kingdom Metazoa; phylum Arthropoda; class Insecta; order Coleoptera; family Curculionidae; genus Pachyrhynchus; species Pachyrhynchus sulphureomaculatus. The sequence goes on along the minus strand of CM032452.1, from coordinate 98,650,978 downwards.
CGTTTCAGGATAAGGGGGTTGAAGAGATGGCAATTTACTTCCTTTTTTCTTTAGTATTTATTTTAGAACTATGTGGTTGCGTGGAAAGTACTGGGTAAATAACTTTACCGATTTTTTATGTAAAATTTGGCAAAGGAAATAGTTGTCCATAAAAATTATAAAAATTAATTTATTACAATCATAATGCAAAGTTACACGTATAATTTTTAATAACCTTCTCATGCATACTTCCAATTTTTAGATCGATAATAATAAATCTAGGATTTAGAATTTTAGAGGTCAAGTTTTCTATTTAATATTATGTAATTTTTAATAGGCTACAACAAATTAATTAAAACGTAAGTTATGGGTTTCGTTGCACTCAATAATTAATTAAAAAATAGGCTAAAATAACATATTTGTATGGATTAAAAATAAAAATTAAGGTTAACTACAGTGGACAATTTATAAGGACAAGGGTAACTTGAAAGTACTGTATGGGCCAGTCACCTAAGTTGCAGAGTAAACCTATACCGCTGCAACAATATAAAAATATAAATAATGAACTAGACAAGAAATAAGTATGAAGGCAGCCTTTTAAGTTTTTACAAACGATCACTATATGGCGCTATTGAAATTTGGTATTACCATTGTCGTAAAATTTGACATTTGTTATTGTTAAAACAGTAGCAGCTCTGAAATTGGCAGAGTAGTTTGTTTACAGTGAGCGTTTAAAAAAAAATCAGTTTTGTGTGTGTTGGAAATTTCACGTGAAGGTTTTAGTTACGATTTTAGTAAAGGTCTAACTCAACAACAATGCCTCGAATCGTTTTGTTCAACTTTTGGTAATGAATCACCATCAGAAAAGACTGTTTACAATTGGTTTGCTGAGTTTCGGCATGATCGTGATTCCGTCAGCAATGAATTTCGTGAAGGTCTACCAAAATCGGTTGTTGTTCCAAAAAACCTCAATACTGTGCGCAACATGATTAAAGAGGATCCGCATGTGAATTACGCAAATAGAGGCGTGCTTAGACATATCGAAGACTGCAGTACATTCTATTTTGCGTGAACATTTAGCTGTAAAAAATATCTCTTCCGGATGAATTTCACATAATTTGACCGAAACTCCCAAACAGGCTCGTGTCAACTGGTGTAAGTAAATGCTCAAAAAAATCGACCGTGGACATACAAAATCCGTATACAACATCATAACGGGAGACGAAACTTGAATATATTAGTACGAGCCGAAAACTAAGCAACAATTAAGATGACCCGAATCCAACAAAAGTGGTTCGTTCTCGAAGCACTTCCAAGGAAATTATAGCTTGCTTCTTTGGATATACTGGACATGTTGCAACTATTGCTTGAGAGGATCGAAGAACAGTTAATGCTAAATGGTATACAACAATTTGTTTGCCAGAAGTCATCGATGAAATCAGTTAGTTAATTAGCCAACCATATCATCAGAAAATACCCGGTCCACTCAACGTTCGTAATAGCACTTTAGTTGCATTAGCTTTTTGCTATTCTTCCATTTTTAATATGGAAACAATTACCAGGTGTACAAGTATGAAATGCGGATTTTTTTTCTAAAAAAACAAGTTAAATTCGGAAGAATGATGCTTTATTCAAAGTATACTCCATAGCTTGTTATACATTTTTCCCATCTTTCGGGCAATTTGTGAATACCACGCCAGTAAAAATCTTCCTCTTTTGCTGCGAACCATTAATCGAGCCATTTTTTTACAGCTTCGTAGGAACTAAAGCGCTGCTCAGCAAGTGCGTGACCCATCGATGCAAACAAGTGGTAATCGGCAGGAGCCAAGTCTGGTGAGTAAGCTGCATGGGGTAGAACTTCCCAGCTAAGTGGTTCCAACGTGTCGCGAACTGGTTTTGCCGTATTTGATGGAGCATTGTCTTGTAGAAAAATGACTTTGTGTTGCCTCTTTCGGTATTCTGGCCTTTTTTCAAGCAGCGAACAATTCAAATCGGTCAATTGTTGTTGGTAACGTTTAGTATTAATCGTGTCCCCAGGTTTTAACAGCTCATAATTGACCCCTCTGGTCCCACCAAACACAGAGCATCGTCTTTCTGCCAAAGCGATTCGATCTTGCGGTCGATGTGGATGGTGCGCCTGGGTCTACCCATCCCCTGTAACTATACGATGCAAAAACGACTTCCTTTCGTACCGAGTGAACAAAATGTCACAGGTGTTTTTGCGCTTTTCCATTTGCCTGTTGTTCAACTCATGTGGTACCCATCTACCGGTCTTCTGAATCTTTCCCATCTCTCGTAGCCGATTGGAAACAGCTTGTTGACTAACGCCCAATTGCTCGGCGAGTTGTTTTTGTGTTTGCGAATCATCTTCGTCTAACAATGCTTGCAATTTCACATCTTCGTATTTTTTTGGCGGTTTTCTACGTTCCTTGTCTGCAACATCGAAGTCACCACTTTTGAAACGCCGAAACCATCGTTCACACGTATCTTGCGATGGAGCATGTTCACCATAAGCTTCTCGAAGTAATCGCTGTGATTCAACAGCAGTTTTCTGGAAATGAAAACAAAAAATTAATGCTGTCCGCGAATGCTCTTTGTTCGGTATAAATTTCGACATATTGAACACAACAGCACAACATTATGCACACACTTTTACAATTGGCGCAGTGTCAAATCCTTATAGCACAAACTGCATTGGTGCACCATCTGTTGTCTGAAATCCGCATATTATACTTGTACACCTGGTATTGAACACAGAATATGTGTTAAATTCTGTTTCAAAAATGAAATTAATCATTCTAATACACTGAAAATATAACAAAAGTATTATGTTGACCGTGCTTTATTGAAAACAACTACAAATTGGTGGTATTGACTCTATGAAAATGATCGCGAAACAGTAAAAGATGATTCAAGACCTAGAATATTATCAACATCGGCGAACTGAGGGAATCGTCGACAAAATAAAGAAAAATTATCAAAGAAATTCATTATTTATGAGATAACAGAGAGTCTTCAATATTATTTAGATTCGTTCAGAGGATTTTACATGAAAATTTAGGTTTAAAATGTGTTACTGATGTGCTTGTTCCGATAGACCTGAATTTCAACGTGTTTAGTTTGCTAACAAGGTCATTTTCAACCATGACTCTGATTCGATATTTGTTCAAAGTTTAATTACTCACGAGGAGACGTGAGTATGTAATTATGACACACAAACAAGATATTAATCAAGTAAAAGACGTACAGATGAGCTAAAAACTAAAAAGACTACGTCGAAGAAGACTAAATTTGTGGAAAAAAACATTCGTTTATTTTACGTCATGCTGACGCACCATCTCTTAATGCGTTAATTATTCGACTATTTCTAGTGTTCTGTACAAAACACTTATCATATCATTTCGGTGTTTATCTGTCTGTCCGTCTGTTTATCACAACCGATTTTCTCCGAAACTATTTGACATAGAAAGTTGAAATTTGGCACTAATATAGAAATTGATGGCCCTATCAGAGCTGTGTGGTTTTGAAAGTTAAATCTTGACTTAAAGGGTTAATTTTGGTGATGAAATTGGAAGTAAAAAAAAAAATTTTACCAGGTCATCAGGTGTCAAATGGAAGCTTGTGAAAACACGAGTTCGAAAATATATATAATGTAATATTTGCGCACACTTTTCTTTCTATTATTTTTAAAAAATTGCCAAAAATCGCTGTTCTCCCCCTTATCTCGAAAAGTACCGGCAAGAAAAATTTTTAAAAATTCTGGAATGTTCTCCACAGGGTGTAGATGAACGGAAATTGTCGCACCTTTAATAATTTATTTGGTATATAAAAAAATCAGTTTTCAGTAAAGATCGGAAACAAACTTTGTTGAAAACTCATTTAGGGTGTGTGTTGTGAAATCATTGATCATTTGATACTTCCTTAACAGAAATTTTTATTTTAAAAGCGATGAACATACTGAACACTAATTGCGCAAGTCCGACTTGCACTTGGCCGGTTTTTTATTAAACGCAGCACTAATGCAATCAAACATTAAACGACTTCACCTGATACGATAGTGTGATGTTTCCCTGTTCAGCATACTTAAAAAAATATTTCGAGGAACGCGTTTTGATATCATCTATAATATATATAAAATGCAACGTCTCTCTGTCTGTCTGTCTGTCTGTCTGTCTGTCCGTTGGTGCGTTTATCACTGGAGAACCACTTATCCGATTTACGTACTTTTTTTTTTTAAACATACATATGTTCTCTGGCCAGGTCATAGGCTACATCTTATGTCGATAGGTAGCACAAGGAAAGAGCAGTGACGATAATATTGAATGAAATCGGAAAAAAAAAGTTTGCCGCTAGCGCGTTCCCTTGCAATACACAGCCTAAACCATTAAATATGGAACAATATTGTGTAGCAGAGAATATCTATAATCTATAATATATGTCTTCTTTTAAATTCATACATATATTCTTTGGCCAGGTTATATATATATATATATATATATATTATATATATATATATATATATATATATATATATATATATGTCTATAATATACAGGTATATAAAATGCAACGTCTCTTTGTCTGTCTGTCTGTCCGTTAGTGCGGTTATCCTTCGAGAACCAGTTATCCGATTTACGTGATTTTTTAAATTCATACGTATGTTCTCTGACCAGGTTATAGATATATATTTTATTACATCTATAATATATATATATATATATATATATATATATATATATATATATATATATATATATACATATATATATATATATATATATATATATATATATATATATATATATATATATATATATATATATATATATAATGCAACGTATTTCTATCTGTCTGTCTGTCCGTTAGTGCGCTTATCACTGGAGAACCACTTATCCGATTTACGTGCATTTTTTTAAACATACATATGTTCTCTGGCCAGGTTATAGGATATATTTTATTACGTTAGGTGATATAAGGAATAAGCAGTGACGATAATAGTGAATCAAGTCGGAGAAAAGTTTGCCACTAGAGCGTTCTCTTGCAATACACTGCATTAAATATGGAACAATATCATGTAGCAAAGAATATAATATATATAGAATGCAACGTCTCTCTGTCTGTCTGTCTGTCCGCTAGTGCGCTTATCACTCGAGAACCACTTAACCGATTTACGTGTTTTTTTTTTTTAATTCATACATTTATTCTATGGCCAGGTTATCTGTAATCTTCTATCTATAATATACGAGGCTGGTTTGAAAAGTCCGTGCAAAAATAAAAACTACTTATGTGTTTGGGGTAAACCTTTTTTATTTTTCGACATAGTCTCCTTTTAGGCTTATACACTTTGTCCAACGATGTTCTAGTTTGTTGATCCCTTCCGAATAATAGGATTTGTCCAAGTCTGCAAAATATCCATTAGTGTCTGCAATCACCTCCTCGTTTGAATAAAATCTTTGTCCCGCCAGCCATTTCTTCAAATTGGGGAACAAATAGTAGTCCGAGGGAGCCAAGTCTGGAGAATAGGAGGGATGTGAAACGAGTTGGAATCCTATTTCCATTAATTTTGCGACCACAACTGCTGAGGTGTGTGCTGGTGCGTTGTCGTGATGGAAAAGGACTTTCTTGTGGGCCAATCGCGGGCGTTTTTCTTGCAGCTCGGTTTTCAGACGGTCCAATAACGATGAATAATATTCACCTGTAATAGTTTTACCCTTTTCCAGATAGTCGATGAGGATTATCCCTTGCGAATCCCAAAAGACGGTCGCCATAACCTTTCCGGCCGAAGGAACGGTCTTCGCCTTTTTTGGTGCAGATTCCCCCTTGGTAACCCATTGTTTAGATTGTTGTTTGGTCTCAGGAGTATAGTAATGTATCCATGTTTCATCCACAGTGACGAAACGACGCTTAAAGTCCTCCGGATTCTTCTGGGACAGCTGCAAACCATCCTTGCAACACTTCACATGATTCCGTTTTTGGTCAAACGTGAGCAATCGCGGCACCCATCTTGCGGATAGCTTTCTCATGTCCAAATGTTTATGCAAAATATTATGTGCCCGTTCAGTCGAGATGCCCACAGCACTAGCAATCTCACGCACCTTAACTCTTCTGTCATCCGTCACCATATCATGGATTTGATCAATGATTTCTGGAGTCGTAACCTCCACAGGCCGTCCAGAACGTTCAGCGTCACTTGTGCCCATATGGCCAGTCCGAAAATTTTGAAACCACTTATAAACTGTTCTAATTGAAGGTGCAGAGTCACCATAATGTTTATCAAGCTTCTCTTTAGTCTCCTGAGGCGTTTTGTCTTTCATAAAGTAATGTTTAATCACCACACGAAATTCTTTTTCGTCCATTTCTTGAAAATCACTTGACTTCCTTGATTCACACGAATGCTAAACACAAAGAAATAGACCAATATGGCTGAAACTTGGTGTGCGTTCATTCAAGAGATGCTACTAACTAAACATGACCTCGATACGCGCCGGTGGTGCCATCTCTCGGACTTTGCACGGACTTTTCAAACCAGCCTCGTATATAAAATGCAATGTCTCTCTGCCTATCTATCTGCCTGTCTTTCTGCCTGTCTGTCTGTCTGTCTGCTTCTCACTGGAGAACCACTTATTGGATTTACGTGCTTTTTTTTAAAACATACATATGTTTGCTGGCCAGATTAAAGGATATATTTTATTGCGTTAGGTAACATAAAGAATAAGTAGTGACGATAATAGTAAATCAAGTCGAAAAAAGGTTACCGTTAGCGTGTTCTCTTGCAATACACTGCCTAAACCATTAAATATGGAACAATATCATGTTGCAAAGAATATAATATATATAAAATGCAACGTCTCTCTGTGTCTGTCCGTTAGTGCGCTTATCACTTGAGAACCACTTATCCGATTTATGTGTTTTTATAAATTTACACATATGTTCTATATAATTCGATATAAGCCTAGATAATGGGAGATAAGGTGAGATAATGGGAGATAAGTATAAATAATGGGAGATAAGGAGAAATAATAAGGGATAAGCAGAGATAAGTTTAGATAATGGGAGTTATGGTGAGATAATGGGAGATAAGGAGAAATAATGGGAGATAAGGAGAAATATTGCGAGATAAGTCGAGATAAGCCTAGATAAAGGGAGATAAGGTGAGATAATGGGAGATAAAGGGAAATAATGGAAGATAAGGAGAAATAATGGGAGATTAGCAGAGATAGGCCTAGATAATGGAAATTATGTAGAGATAATGGGAGATAAGGAGAAATAATGGGAGATAAGGGGAAATAATGGCAGATATTCTATTACATTAGGTAACATAAGGAACAAGCAGTGACGATAGTAGTGAATCAAGTCTACGAGAGCGGAGCTGCTGCGGGCACTGCTAGTTTAGATAATAAAAACCAAAATCAACGGAGGGCTTCATGGCTCTACCGAAGATTGGGCATCAAAATTCCAGCATTCAAGAGCTGGATAAAATGTTGGAGACTACTTTGAAAGCGATAACATTCGAATTAATAATTAGCATGGTATTGAGGTTGGTCGGATATTTTTTGATGATAGTAGCTATATATTAGGAGTAGTTCCCCTGCGAAAAAGTAAATAATTTCATGTCGGCTTTTACGGTGGAATTACATCAAGGGATATACGTAATTGTTCCTATATAATTCCACGGTGGTGAGGTATTGGCTCAAGTACAATCTTCACCTTTCCTAGTTTTATTAAATAATACATTAAACCTAAACGACGAAATATGTTATATGCGACTAAGTTCACGACGTGATGATGCTATTTGCATAATAAACTCTAAGGTGCGTTTCTTTGCTGTATAGGAATTCGCAAATTAAAACATTAACAGAGGAATTATGCAAATATGCAAAGACGCACATTTAAATGATTTTTAATCTGTAATTAAGACAAGACTTCTTATAAATAAAATACTGTTAGGTATATAGATAATTTAATAAAGAATAATTAACTTCCATGTGTCTCAAAGAGTTTTATACAAATGGATAAAAAGTTTATCTTACATATTACAAAAAAAATTATTCTTGATAAAAAGTTCCGCTTCACATGGAAATCCATATTTAAGCATCGAAAATTTAAAATATTTAATGGTATACAGGGAAAATAAAAAATAATGATTTATAATAAAGAGTAAAGTATGTTTAAATTTAAATACAGAGCAAAATGTTAATTGAAAACGTTAATAGGAATTAAAAAATTATGCTCACGTTTAGATTTGTGGCCTTCCTAGTTAAAAATTCAAAAAAACTCCAGTAGACACGTCAGTAATTGTTGGATTATTTATTGAATAAAAAAAAAACGAAATCATGACAAATTTTAGGCTGAAGATAGATGAATATATCTTGGGAAATACCTAACAACTGTTAATAAACTTCAAAGCTAAGGTAAGTCGGTATTTGCAATAATTAGAAATGTACGTGTACAAGTATGAAACGCGGATTTCAGACAACAGATGGTGCACCAATGCAGTTTGCGCTATAAAGATTTGACACTGCGCCATTTCGTTGTGTCATCAACAGGTATCAGACGCGCACGAGTGATAAATTGGAAAAGTGTATTCATAGTGTTGTGTTGTTGTGTTCAATATGTCGAAATTTATACCGAACAAAGAGCATTCGTGGACAGCATTAATATTTTGTTTTCATTTGATGAAAACTGCTGTTGAATCATACCGATTACTTCGAGAAGCTTACATGCTCCATAGCAAGATACGTGTGAACGATGGTTTCGGCGTTTCAAAAGTGGTGACTTCGATGTTGCAGACAAGAAACGTGGAAAACTGCCAAAAAAATACGAAGATGTGGAATTGCAAGCATTGTTGGACGAAGATGATTCGCAAACACAAAAACAACTCGCCGAGCAATTGGGCGTTAGTCAACAAGCTGTTTCCAATCGGCTACGAGAGATGGGAAAGATTCAGAAGACCGGTAGATGGGTATCACATGAGTTGAACTACAGGCTAATGGAAAAGCGCAAAAACACGTGTGACATTTTGCTCCCTCGGTACAAAAGGAAGTCGTTTTTGCATCGTATAGTTATAGGGGATGAAAAGTGGATTTATTTTGAGAATTTCCAGCGCAAAAAATGATGGGTAGACCCAGGCGCACCATCCACATCTACCGCAAGACCGAATCGCTTTAGCAGAAAGACGATGCTCTGTGTTTGGTGGGACCAGAGGGGCGTGGTACATTATGAGCTATTAAAACCTGGGGAAACGGTTAATACTAAACATTATCAACAACAATTGACCGATTTGAACCGTTCGCTGCTTGAAAAAAGGCCAGAATACCGAAAGAGGCAACACAAAGTCATTTTTCTTTATGACAATGCTCCATCACATACGGCAAAACCAGTTCACGACACGTTCGAAGCACTCAGCTGCGAGGTTCTACACCATGCGGCTTACTCACCAGACTTGGCTCCTTCCGATTACCACTTCTTTGCATTGATGGGTCACGCACTTGCTGAGCAGCACTTTGGTTCGTACAAAGATGTGAAAAAATGGCTCGATGAATGATTCGCAGCAAAAGGGGAAGATGGGAAAAATGTATAACAAGCGATGGAGCATACTTTGAATAAAGCACTTTTTATCATTCTTCCGAATTTAACATGTTTTTTGACAAAAAAAATCCGCATTTCATACTTGTACACTTGGTAAAGTAAAGTTAAATTGAGTGTTGCTGTCGGTAGAAGAAAAGCCAGAAGATTCACTTCGGAAAAGATCAGCTTTATTGAATGTGAGTAAAACTACAGTTGCGAGAATTTTAAGATCAAATAAATTTAAACCATATTTATCTAATTTACCCATACTTGAAAAAAAGGAGATTTCGAATGAAGATTTGAATTTTGTGCTTGGTTTCAAGGAGAGTTGGAAGATAACAGGTTTATAGGAAGACAAATACTTTTCTCTGACGAAGCGACATTTACGTCTAATGGGACAGTAAATTATCACGACTATTGCTGGTGGAGCGATGTTAATCCTAACTTCAATATCCAAAGTCAAGATCAATACTCATTTAAAACCAACGTATGGTATGGAATTTTTAAAGATAGAATAGTTGGACCATTCTTTTTTCGAAATAATATGAATGCTGAACGTTCCCTAGAATTTTTAAATAAAGAGTTTTTTAATCGCTTACCAATAATTGAAAGACAATGTATATGGTACCAACATGATGGTGCATCATGTCACAGTACGAGAAATGTTCGAGATTACCTTCTCCACATTCTTAACGGTTGAGTAATAGGGAGGTATGTGCAGTTTACTTGGCCCCCAAGGTCTCTGGATAACACCCCCCTAGATTTTTTTTTATGGGGTTAATTAAAGAAAAGGTTTATCTTAAAAGGCCATTTCAAGATGTCGATCATATTGAGAGAGTCATTAGGGAAACATGTGAAGCTATACCTCCTACGTAATTAGAGATGTAATAAAAGATTGTTCTCGAAGAACAATCACGTGTTTAGAAAAGGACGGTCGATACATTGAAGCACTTGTGCATTAAAGTTAGAATTATTAACACAAATTAATTATGGATGTAATTGTCCCAAAGCAGACAAAAAGGTTATCAAATTTTTACCAAAAATATGATATAGTCAAAATTAGGGCACTATTTTTTAACTAATTTCGTTTTCCTTTATTCAATAAATAATCTGACAATTACCGACGTGTTTATTGGAGTTTTTTTTTGATGTTTTAACTAGAAAGGCCACAACCTGAACATAACTTTTAGTTCCTGTTAACATTTTGAATTAATATTTTGCTCTATATTTAAATTTAAACACACTTTACTCTTCATTATAAATCATTATCTTTTATTTTCCCTGTATACCTTCAAATATTTTAAACTTTTGATGTTTGTTTATGGATTCTCAAGTGATGCAGAACTTTTTATTAAGAATAATTTTTTTTTGTAATATGTAAGATAAACTTTTTCTCCATTTGTATAAAACTTTTCGGGACACACTGTATATATTCAGCGATATGAAAATAATTAGATAACAAATAGGAAGGGAGACAAAGAAGAGGAATTACGTTTTTCCCTTTCAGTGCCAAATTGGAGTTTAATAATTTTTTCAGTAACAAAATTAACTGACCAATAACTAACATGGGCTTTTAGTATTCTAAAACTTTTATAATAGTCATTTTTAGTGTTCCGTACGGGACAATTATGGGAACAAGATTAGATATTCGCTATCTATGTTTATGTCTTTTCCATCTCAATTTAGTTCTTTAAGAGCATACTCTAACACTGCCGTAAAAAATGCCATATTTAGGATCAACTCAATAAACTTAATTTTTTCAATATTTTGTTCTCACTTCCTATTAGTTTTCACCACTTTTTATTATTATATTTTTTCATCTCAACATTGTTTCAGTTAAAATATTTCTGGCGTGGGAATAACAGTAATTTGCTTGACGTTTTTACTACAAAAATTTTCATATGTTATTGAAAGTCACAGTAAAATGCAGTTAAATGGCACTTCTTACGACGTGTAAATAAAACGTAAGATTTTGCATTTCAGATAACAGTTTTTATGGCTAATGAATTTACATAAAGTCATTAAAATGTTTATGAGATTCTTCTTATTGAATTGGCTTTTATTCCGTTTTTAGTCAACTTTTTATTATGTTGTTTATTGCTTTCAGTATTTTTTTTTAATAACACTAGCATATATCTCCAGCTTCATCCGCAGAATACATGATTGGCACCATTTAAGTAATAACGAAATTTAATTTACAGAAGTTCCTTACGACTAACCCCAACTAATCTCTAGGCCATTCATCATATATGTATGTACCGGCAATAAGAGTTTTATAAAAAATTTTCTTCGACCACGGCGGTACTATTAAGTACAAAATTAGTTGATACACTTGACGTTTCGCGATCTATTGCCTCTTTGATTAACTGCGTGCGAGATATACGAGGCATGTTTTTTAAGTAAGTACCGTTTTGAGATTCCGCCGCCGCAGCGATACGGTCGGCGTTCCGCGCATGCGCGCTGGTAACCTACATCTCATGTCTACGCACTGACGCCATTACAGTCTGATTCTTCATTGTATACGTTGTTTACTGAGTGTTTAAGATGCCTCCGACAATCGTGAGTCCCGCCGATTGTGAAGTACGGGCTGTTATACGATTTCTTAGTGCTAAAGGCGTAAAACCGATCGATATTCATCGTGAGATCTGTGAAGTTTACGGACAAAACATTATGAGTGATAGAATGGTAAGGAAATGGGTGAGAGCATTTAAAGATGGCCGCACAAATGTGCATGATGAAGAACGGAGTGGGCGTCCTTCGGTCGTTAATGAAGATTTGGTGCAGAAAGTGGACGAAAAGGTGAGAGAAAACAGACTACCATTTGTTCCTGCACTTGAAGAAGCACCTGGGTGGTCAGCGTCTTCAAGACGATAACGAAGTCAAAACATTTGTGATACAGTGGTTAACAAGTCAGGCGGCAGAATTTTATGAGGAGGGTATTCAAAAACTGGTGCCACGTTATGACAAGTGCCTCAATATTCACGCAAATTATGTAGAAAAGTAGATTAAGGTACAGGCTTTCATGTAAAAATAAAATTATAGCGATATCTTTGCACGTCTTTTTTTAATTCCAAAACGGTACTTACTTAAAAAACATGCCTCGTATATTTTGGTTATGTGTCTGTTTTTCCTGTTTCCTGTTCGAATCCCACCGGCACCATGAAACTTTTTTTTTAAATTTTCTTGAGGATGTATCTTTATCTTCAACTGCTTTCCTAATTGTTTATGGTTCATTTTTTTTCCATTAAAGCATACACGAGGTTTGATAAAAGAATGCTCGTAATTTTTTCGAATTTCCCGGGCTGTGGATGTCCAATTGTATTTTTTTTGTTTTGTTGGTACACTTGTCCCTGATATATCTTGACATTGACGGCCATAATGGATGCTTAATTTATTTCCGACTATCTAAATGGTTACGTGTGTTTTCGTGTGCTCGGCGATTTTTTACTTGTGGAGAAAATGGAACAAAGAATTTGGGTTAAATTTTCTTTTAAGAACGGAATCAAGTACAGCACCGTGGAACTGTTGAACATTGAAGAATTGGTACACAAATGAAACTCAAATACTCCTGAAATCAATCAAAGTATTCTTATTATACATCTTAAGTTTTTTTATTTGAATTTATTTTAATTGAAATTAAAATAAGCTATTTTATTAGTATCCTGGACAACGTTTATTATTCAGCAAATTAATTTTTTGTTATTTTATAAATTTTTTGCTCAATTTTCCTACACCATCTTGTATTTTATTTACTACTGAATTAAATTATTGTCCGACTGAGTTTTGTACCAGAAATGATGATTAAATATAACGAAGAACGTTATATTCTGAATCATGTATTATGGACAGATGAAAGTCATATTGTCAGCAACGGCAAACCTAAGAGAAAAAATTATCATTACTGGGCTGACTAGAATCCATACAACGTTAATCAAATTCAGAATCAAGGCCATTATGGAGTTAATGTATGGTGTGGGATAATTGGGAGACATTTGGTTGGACCATACTTTTTTCAGGGAACACTAACTGGAAATAGATACCTTAATTTCTTGTTTAATACTCTACCAGTTTTATTAGAAAATGTGCCCCTTATTTTAAGAAGGCAAATGTGGTATCAATACGGCGGAGCACCACCTCATACAACTGCTGCTATTAGAGAGTATTTGAATGAACGGTTTCAACGAAGTTGGATAGGGGTACGCAGCTCAGCTAGACAATGGGCACCTACTTTATCAGATCACGCCGTTAGATTTTTTCTTGTGGGGGACTCTTAAAGATATTGTATACAAAACTCTGACAAATGATATCGAGCATTTAAAGGCAAAAATATCAGATGCGTGCAATAGTATATCTGGAGAAGTTATTTACAAACTACTCATCAAGCGTTAATGAAAAGAATGGAAAAATGTATGATAGAAGAAGGAAGACATATAGAAAATTTCTTTTGATGTTTTTTTTTTATATTTTAAGTTTCAAACATTTAATTATGTAAATATATAATAAGTTATGTAACGTTAAAAGTTATATAGTTTTTTATGGTTTTAATAAAATTAATGTATTCTTGTTTTTTATTGTTCAAACATATTTTATTAAAGCAAAAACCTCAACAGCATAGTAACTAATATTATTATAGTTACTGTCAGATTAAAGGGTGACAGCCGCCTACTAGACAAATTGTTTGAAAATCGCCAAACGTGGCACACGATCCATGGCAACCGCGATGATCAAAAATGCATCCATATTGCTCCTCAAATTTCGTTCTAATCGACAAAACATAGTGTGATTAGGGATATACCTGTCGAGGTAACGTTCTCGATACAGTCTAACGGCTTCCCGAGAACTTTTTCTTGCTTCTCCATAAATAAGAATCATATCTACTTTTTCAGCGTGGCAAACCAGAAGCTATTACACACTGTACTTAGTTTAACTCTATTGAATTGAATAGGTGTGCAAACAAGAGCTGTCAGATTAAAGTATGATAGTCGCCTACTAGACAAATTGCTTGAAAATCGTTAAACATGGCACACGATCCATGGCAATCGCGATGATCAAAAAATAATATTTTAGAGGGTTTTTGTTGCATAACTTTTTTACAAAACATGAGAAAAAAATAGTTTAAAGAAAAAATGTTGAAGAAAATTAGGACTTTCCAATATCGTTTCACAAAAGGTATGACGATCAAAAAAAAAGTTGCTTGGCTCGGTTGTCACTACCAAATGTCAAATACATCACTATATTTCTTGATATGCACTATACCATTCTACATTTAAAAAAAAAAACATATCTAACAATTTTCCATAAATCGGGACCGGGCGTCACCTTGTACTGTCTCTACTGTCTACATTGTTATATGGAGTTGAGGGATGGACATCAAAATTACGATTCATGGCACGTTTGGATTTATTTCACATCTGGTTGTACCGACGATTATTAAAAACATCATGGACTGAACGAGTGACAAATGTTATGGTCCTGGAGAGGATGAATAAAGATCAGAAACTTTTAACCACAAAAAAAAGAAGAAAAGTAGCTTATTTCGGCCATAAAAGTTAAATACAATTTTTTGCAATTAATTATAAAGGGAAAAACTGAAGGAAGATGTGGCATAGGACGTAAAAAGTTCTCTTAGCTGCGGAATCTGGGACAGTGGTTTGACATTGGGGTGGCGTTTACACTTATCCGTTTTGCTCAAAATAGAGAAGAACACCAGTTGATGGTCGCCAACCTTCGCTTCGCGGAGAAGGCACTTGAAAAAGAAAGAAGATCTACTTTGACCACTAAGAAAGCTTTTACAGATAGATCAGAAGGTGATCATGAAGACTAGCAAACTTTCCATCATGATGGGTTTTACAAGATATTCAAATGCAAGAAAATAAAATGTACCTTTACGGTACACCGCAGTCTTAAAGTTCACTTAGAATCATAAAAATGATAAATAGGAGACAATATTAGAAACAGACCATCGATGGGGATTACTAACGAATGCCAGGGGCAAGAAACTAATAAAAAAAATTATAGTCTTTCGGATCATTGCATGACCATTTGTTATTGATTTATTCACATCTTGTAATCTAGTTTAAAAGAATAAATTATTTAAATAAGAAACAGTTACGTAACCTAGAATGCAAAGAGCTTGACCTTATGAATTTTAAATTAGTGGGTGTCAAAACTTAAATTATATATCTGCTAAAAATACAATAAAAGTAAGTTTTTCAAAAGAAAAAATAAAAATTATTGCTTAGTTACCTCAAAGCAATACGATAAAATAGTAGTTATCTAAGGTTACTATAGTATTAGAGTATTACTCAGGCACAGCAGCCTGCGATCCCTTCCTCCGTTTATTTATTTAGGTGAATTGAGTGTTCAAATCGTGCGTAAAGGTACCTAAGAGGCATCGTACAATCGTAGGCGAAACGTCGGAAAGCAACTATAATTTTTTTATAAAATTAAAAAGAAACAGAAAAAATATCGTTGCCTAGAAGGTCCGGGCTTCATCCATGATTTTTTGCGCTTTAGATTATCGTAGCGTATCCATTTTTCATCATCAGTTACGATACGATGCAAAAAACCTTTCCGATTATGCCGTTGAAGAAGTTGTTTACAGGTGAAAAATCGCCTTTCAACGTCTCTCGGTTTCAATTCGTAGGGCACCCAATGTCCTTGCTTTTCAATCATTCTCAATGCACGTAAGCTCCTCGAAATGGTTGTGCGATCAATATTGGCACAATAAAATATTGGCACAATACATGTTTCCCACTTTTCCAATTAGGCACTGATGACAAATCAGAAGTTAAAAATTGATGTTTTTACTAGGCTTCATACTCTAAAAATTATGGAGCATTTCTTAGATGTTTTAAAAAGTATGTGAAAAATTTCAGACATTGAATTGAATGTTCGAACTCAATATAAATCATTTTCAAAATATCATACTTTTAAGCTTTGAAAAATGGTCTAGATGTGCTCGGAAACTTTTATTCCATTTTTTATCTGAAAGTTCAGAAAATTTGCTAAAAAATTGTTATACAGAGTTTTTTTTTAAATTTTTGATCCAAAAGTAAAAAAAAAATTTGACGCCATTTTTTCGTTTAAGCCGCCATATTGCAGAGGCCATTTTGAATTATTAAAGGGACACACAGCACTTAAAAGTAGATGTTCCAACGAAAATTTTGAGCCGAAAAAAATCATTTTATATTGAAACCAAAAATGGACAAAATAGGGGGTCCGGTTGACAGAGAATGACCCATATATATATATATATATATATATATATATATATATATATATATATATATATATATATATATATATATATATATATATATATATATATATATATATATATATATATATATATATATATATATATTTATATATATTACGGTTTAAGGAAAAAGTGTTGAAAAAAATTAGGACATTCCAATGCCATTTTATAAAAGGTATGTCGATGGAAAAAAAAGTTGTTTGGCGTCGTAGCGCCTAGCGTCGTTTTTACTACCAAATATCAAATATGGCAGTATACTCCTTAACATGCACTATACCATTCTAGTTTTAAAAATAAATAAATATCCAACATTTTTCCATAAATCGGGCCAGGCGTCTAAAAATCATCACTATACATAACATTTAGTGGCCTGCCAGCGAGTAGTCAGACTTATGTCCCGGTTGCATAATATTGTTTTCATTTGCAAAAAAGTATTTTAATGACCTTGAATTTTATTTTCTTTATGTTTATCTTGAGCCTATAACTTTGACTAATGTTATTGGCTCTGCTAATGTATTTAATTCGTTAAACAATAAAAAGCTAACTTTGGCTATGTGTATAGACCTGACAAAGGCATTTGACAGTGTCGATCACAATATTCTACTTTTCAAGCTTGAAAACTATGGTATCAGGGGAAATGCCCTAGACTTAATGAAATCATATCAGGAGCATAGAACTCAGCAGGTTGTAGAGAGTGATTCTTATGGTAGACTTATCACTTCTGACATGCTTGAGGTTGCCAGGGGTGTGTCACAGGGATCCGTCCTTGGACCCTTACTATATATAATGTACACAAATGAATTATGTAACGTTACTGAGCAATGTACTATACTGTATGCAGATGATACAATATTTTTACAGAAGATAGCACGGAAAGGATGACGGAAAGTGTAAGGGTGGCTTGTGACGCTGTTGACATGTATTTCTCAGCCCATAACCTGCTGTTAAATGTATCAAAAACTCAATGCCTTGTTTTTGGAAATCGTGTTGAACGGGCTCTTACATTTTATTATAAAAGCAAAGAATTTAAAAACGTAGAAAACATTTCTTTTCTTGGCTTGGCGATTAACAGGCCATTTTTTCGTTTAAGCCGCCATATTGCAGAGGCCATTTTGAATTATTAAAGGGGCACACAGCACTTAAAAGTAGATATTCCAACAAAAATTTTGAGCGAAAAAAATCATTTTATATCGAAAGCAAAATGGACAAAATAGGGGGTCCGGTTGACAGAGAATGACCCATATATATATATATATATATATATATATATATATATATATATATATATATATATATATATATTTATATATATATATATATATATATATATATATATATATGTATATATATATATATATATATATATATATATATATATATATATATATATATATATATATATATATATATATATACTTAAACAAACATCAGTCCATCGTCCATTCTTAAACCTAGCAACATGTCCAGCCCAATTCCATTTAAGATGTAGAATGAATTTGACTGTATCTTGTACCCTCGTTCTTTTCCTTATAATGTGATATGGGAGGTGATCCCTAAGAGTAACGCCTTCATTTTTCTTTGCATGACACATATTTTGTTGATATTTTTCTTCGTCAATGTGAGAGTATCGGCTCCGTACAAAAGAACGGGTAGTAAATTTTTCTTTTTAAACACATCGGAAGATTAGATTTAAATACATAGCCCAATTTGCCATATGCGGTCCAGGAGAGACCTATTCTCCGCTGAATTTCATGTGTGTAGTTATCTCGTTGTATGCTGACTTCATGTTCTAGGTATTTATATCGGTGTACTTGCTCGATCTCCACGTTATGTTTTATAGTGTCGTTTATCACAAGATTTGTCATAAGCTGACTCTTGGATAGATTGATTTTTAAACCAACCCTTCCTGAAGCTTCTGGATGCATGTACAGCATAGTTTGTACTTCTTGCATATTGTCTGTTATTAAGACAATGTCGTCGGCAAAACAAAGGTGATTTAAGTTTTCACCGTCAATGTTAAGCCCCATTTTTTCCCAGTTTATTGATTATAGTATTCTTTTTAGAAATGTTACAAACCTTTTTGATTTCTTCAGTATAGGTTGACAAAGAACAGAATCTTTTTTCAATCGAGACCTTTCACACATTATGAGGTACTTTCTCAAGCGCTTTTATTTCTTGAAGTTTCTGCTGGTACCAAATAATCG
>CM032452.1:98504467-98626967 GCA_019049505.1 Pachyrhynchus sulphureomaculatus | reverse complement strand
TGAATTTGTAATTTACCTCGATTTACGGAAAACAAATGGGTATGTAATTCTTTTAACGTCAGATTGTTTAATGAATTATTCTCATTGAGAGGCTAGTTATTTAATGATTTCTCAAGAAACTCTTCTTCTAAATAAAACTTTCCACGAGGAGATCCTAAATTTCCGGTTTATTCTCAGTGTTGCTTCTCGTTTTATACTCAAAAAATCACGCCTTGAGTTCTCCCGTATGGTTACAATGTTCTAAAGTTGCGCTAAAAATCGCTTAAGAAGGTTTAAATGGCATTTTTAGGTTTGGTTATTAATTTTCATTAAATTATTTATATTAAAACTGTTGTTTAAATTGGGTAAAACTCTTTTTTCATATTTAGTTTAAAGTTTTCTATATTAGTTGCATACAAACAGTAGTTAATTACTAATTTATAATGAAAATAACTGGCCAAGTGCAAGTCGGACTTGCGCAAATAGTGTTCCATACGTTAATTGCTTTTAAAATAAAATATTTGTTTTCAGAGATACTGAATGAAAGATGACCTTCAAATTTTTGTTTTTTTTTTATAACCTCATAATAATAATAATTTTTGTTCCA
Organism: Pachyrhynchus sulphureomaculatus; assembly: GCA_019049505.1. Taxonomy (NCBI): domain Eukaryota; kingdom Metazoa; phylum Arthropoda; class Insecta; order Coleoptera; family Curculionidae; genus Pachyrhynchus; species Pachyrhynchus sulphureomaculatus. The sequence goes on along the minus strand of CM032452.1, from coordinate 98,626,381 downwards.
TCTACAGCCTGTGAAGAATATTCTAGAATTTTTTCAAAATTTTTTGATCAGTACTTTTCGAGATAAGGCGGTTTTTCGCAATTTTTTAAAAATAATACGAAGAAAAGTGTGCGCATTTATTACTTTATCTATATTTTGGTTTTTATAAATTTTCATTTGACACCCCACTCGATGAACTGGTAATTTTTTTTTCGCTTCCGATTTCATCCCCAAAACGAACCCCTTAAGTCAAAATTTAACTCTTAAAACTACACGGCTCTGATGAGGCCATCAATTCCTATATTAGTGCCAAATTTCAACTTTCTACATATATCAAGTAGTTTCTGTGAAAATCGGGTGTGACAAACGGCGAGACAGTCAGACGGACAGACAGATAAACAAACAGACAGACGGACAGACAGACACCGAAGTAATCTTAGCTACCTAAAGGGTGTCCCAAAATTCACGCAAGAAGCAATTTTGATTTGAAAACACAGGTTTTTAATTAAAAATTGTAATTTTTTTACTGATTCATAAAGTATACAGTATAGGGTTATGTATGGAATAACATATCGGGTAAATGGCTTCTACGGCTTTGCTGGCATATACGCACTCTTTTGTCGAAATTTTCCATGTCCGTTTTGCATAAATGTGGCTGAATTTCGTTGATACAATTTCCTCCTTCAAGTCGTGGGTGGTCGTGGGCTTGTTGGCATAAACCTTAGGCTTTAAAAGATCCCAAAGAAAAAAGTCCAACGGAGTTAAATCGCATGATCTGAGCGGCCAATTCTGATCACCAAAACGGGACATTACATTATCAGGAAATGACTCATGCCGTAATTGAATTGTTTCTCGGTCTGTGTGGCAGGTGGCGCTGTCTTGTTGAAACCACATGTCGCCCACATTCATATCTTGCAATTTAGGCACAAAAAACTGGATTATCATATCGCGATAACGATCACCATTAACTGTTATTGCCTGGCCACCCGTATTTTTGAAGAAGAATAGTCCGATAATGTCTTTAGCTTAAAATCCGCACCAAACAGTGACACGTTGTGGACGCATTTGTTTCGCAACAGTCACATGCGGATTGTCTGAATCCCAAATGCGATAATTTTATCGATTAATGAAGCCATCAAGATGGAAATGAGTCTCATCGCTGAAGATGATTTTCTTCGAAAAATTAGTATCCAACGAACTCTCTTCGTTGAGCGTGGTCAGTAGGCTTCAGTTCTTGAGTCAATTGAACTTTGTAAGCATGAAGATGCAAATCTTTCGTGACAATACGCTGTAGAGAGCTTCTCGAAATGTCCAATTCATGACCACGGTGCTGAATTGATGTTCTTGGAGTCTCAGCAACACTATTACGAACTGCTTCAATGTTTTGTGTCGAAAGACTTGTTGAAGGACGGCCAGAGCGTTTAAGATCACTAATTGATCCAGTCTCCCTGAATTTTTCAATTAATGTCTTTACAGTTGATGAGGTTAAATCACTATTCCGACTATATTTTGTACGAAAATTCCGAACTGTAGCTGCCAAACTTTCATTATTTTTAAAATATTGCTTAACAATGAAAACACGTTGTTCTTTCGTGTAGCGCTCCATTTTTAATAACCCTGAACTCTCAGCTATCACGCTGTGTTTTTTATTTTGTTGGCAACGCTTGACCATACAAATGGCGGCAAATTCAAATCTTGCGTGAATTTTGGGACACCCTTTAATAGCCAATGCTTAAACCAATAGCTATCAGTCTCGGCTCAATTTACAACTTTCGACGAAATAAACCTGCAATATTTTGGCGGTCAAATAGTTTTTTTTTTTTTTAAGCCAGATAAATTATCAAACATAATGCACTCATGATAATTTTCACTCAACCTACACTTTATGGAGACTATTCCAGAATTTTTAAAAATTTTTTGATCAGTATACAAAGAAAAATGTGCAGAAGTATTACATCATATATATTTTTGAGGTCATGTTTTCACAAGTTTTCATTTGACATCCCACTCGATGACCTGGTAATTTTGTTTTTACTTCCAATTACACCCCTCAAAATAAAGTCCTTAAGACAAAATTTCACTTTCAAAACTGCACGGACCTGATTCGGCCACCAATTCCGATATTTGTGTCAAATTTCAACTTTTTACGTCAAATAGTTTCGGAGAAAATCGAGTGTGTCAGACAGACGGACGGACCGACGACACCAAAGTGATCCTATTAGTGTTCCGTACGGAATATTAAAAATGTTGTGTTACTTTAAACAAAAAATAGTGTGGTTTTATAGTAATTATAAAAAAAGAACGAAAGAGATTAGTAAGGAAAAAATAGAGATTATTTTCAACTTCAAGTACTGTAGTAAATATAGTAGAAGAATAAAAATGAATTTATACATGTTTTTAAGAATAGTTTTAAGATAAACGATTTCGCCTTGTATACTTAACAGCCTAAGTTATAAACTGCACACCTATTAAAACTAATCTTATATTATTTTGTTGCGATAGTTGACCAACACTTACTATTACGAAATTAAAATAAACGAAAATCAAAATTTCGAATGATTTATTTGTTAAATTGCTCGTTTTTTTAATTACACCTCAAGACAAATTACAGGCCATTTCCACTGAATAAATCACAAAAATCGTATTAGCTTCCAATTCATTAATTTCAACATCGAAATCAATTTATAATTTAAAAGTACCATTTTAATTTTTTTTTTTAAGGTCAATACTCGATACACTTACATTATATATTATACAAGCTGAAAAAACAAATCAAGGCAAAATAATGCAATATTGATTCGTATTTTATGAATCATTTGTAGTACGGAGGGATTATTGTGAAAAATAATCAAAGATAACATCAACATAATAATAACTACCAGGTGTAAAAATGAATTAAAATTTGTTTCGCTTATTTCACGTATCATTCACAAAAGAATAGACAACATGTCAGCTACACAATTTGGTTTTCATGATGCCATGGGCACCAGAGAGGCCTTGTTTTCTAAGCAGGTTTTGATTTAGCAATGTAAAGACGTCAATTGTGACGTATATTTAAGCCTGATCCACTATCAAAAAGCCTTTGATAGAGTCCAACATCAGAAAATGGTCGGAATTCTGAAAGAAACTTGGGCTAGAAGGAAAAGATCTGCGGTTTATTGGCAACCTCTACTAGAACCAGATGGCGTTTATTAAAGCAGGAGAGGAGAGCTCAAAAGCAATGTTGATTGAGAGTGGAGTAAGGCAGGGTTGTGTCTTGTCTCCCCTATTGTTTAATATATACTTTGAGCAAATCTTTAGAGAGGCACTGGAAGAGGTTGATGAAGGAATACTGCTTAATGGGGAGCAAATAAATAATATTCGTTATGCTAACGATACGACGGTTATGGCTGATAACTTAACCCTCATCTTATGACAAAAATAAACGAAGTCAGTAATCAACATTATTAGCGATCACCACCAATATGGCTTTCGTAAAAATAGATCAACAGGAGATCTTCTGACTTATGTAACACACGTTTGGAACAACGCAATTGAACACTTTGGAGAATCTCAAGCGGTTGCTCTTGACATATCCAAGGCATTCGACCGTGTTTGGCACGATGGGCTGTTAGCTAAGCTACGTTTTTATGGTATTTATAAAAAGTTCTGTTTGTGGCTCTCATGTTCCTCAGAGAGCGTTCTTTACGGGTGGCAGTCGACGAATTTTTTTCTAACACCTTCACTATCAAGGCTGTGTATCCCAAGGCTCCATACTGTCTCCTACTCTCTTCCTCATTTATATGAACGATTTGCTGGAAAAGACCGAGAATTCAATCTACAGCTTTGCAGATGACAGTACACTTATCTCTTCATTCACTTTGAACGCTCGGACATCGGCTACTCAGACGAATATCCGCAGGAAGTCATTCAACTCAACAAAGACCTGGAAGAAATTCTATCTTGGGGTGACAGTAACCCAGTGGAATTTAACTCTACCAAACCCCCAGCTCCGCTCCCGAACATACACTGCATTTGTTGGATTCTATTCAGAGAAGAGCTATTCGTTTGATTGGAGACCCGAAACTGATCGGCGGCCTTGATTCGCTGGAACACCGAAGAACGGTTGATGACTTGAGCCTATTCTACAAGTATTTTCATGGAAAGTGTGGCCCGCTTAATTCCTCCCAGAGCGATGCATGTTTAGAAGTACACGTCGCGCTAATACTTCACATCCATATGAGGTTTAGCTTGTTACTCCTCGGACAACGCTTTTCAAGCAGTTTTTTATATGGAGAACATCGTCCCTTTGGAATAATTTGCCCAGGACTGTGTTTCCCACCGAGTACAATTTACAGCGATTCAAGAACAACGTGAATTGCTTTCTTCGCACAAGTGTTGCTCCTGTAGCGCTTTAGGGACTTCCCTGTAGCACGTGTGCTAGGTCCATAAAAAAAAAAAATCGAAACGGCCTCGAACTTAATATCAGCAAAACAAAGTACATGCCTCCGGGTCTTGCTACCTTGTTAATGGTTAACAATCAACAAATACAAAGAATTCCACAATATTCATAACTAGGTATCATGATAAACGAGCAGTGGGATGATTCTCAGGAATTTCGTTGCCGTATCGAAAAATCTAGAGCAGTGTTCCTCTGAATGACATCACGTTTCAAAAGCTCAATAATAAAATTAAGCACGAAAATAAGACTCCTGAGATGTTATGTCTTCAGTGTCCTTCTTTACGGTATGGAATCTTCGACGCTGACTGAAGCCTCTTTTAAGAAATTTGAGGCATTTGAATTCTGGCTATATCGTAGAATTTTGTACTGATCAAATTACCAACGAGGATGTCTTGCGTCGCATTAACAAGAAATTGCAAATTATGGAAACTGTTAAAGTAGGAAAATTGGAGTATTTAGGACACATTTCCACAGATATGTATTACTACAGCAAATACTCCAAGGAAAGGTTTTTGGAAAAATGGGACCAAGACGCAGATGGCTGGCTAAACAATCTGCGAAATTGGTTCTTTACAAATACTACCGGTTTTTTCAGAGCTGCAGTGGATAAAGTAATAATAGTCAGAATGATTGCCAACATTCGAATCGAATAGGCACTTTAAGAAGAAGATTGCACGAACCAAATGGGACAATGTGGGACCACTTTGGTCCTTGGGAATTTAATTAGCGTTTCACCGAAGCTTAGCATGGGCGAAAATCTTACAAAAATAATAATTCTGCAACTGTCACGCAGGGAGATTATCCTTTTCAATGTCAGTTTTGCTACAGTGAGGAATCCGACTTATGGATAATGAAGCAGTCTGCGTCACCTTAATGCTACCCCAAAATGCCCTAGTTGGTGGTGGTAGTTCTCCAGTCGGTGTGATTATACCCACCTCCCCAACCTCCTTGTGAGCAGGGTCTGCGACCCTTTACTCCTCTTAGAATGTGACTATTATTCTTGATATAGGAGGTGTGAGTTTTAAAAAACTTGAGGGTTAGTTTTTAATGTGTAGATATATGATATCATAACTAAGTTTAATTAAAAGCTAAGTTCCCGACTATTTCGGGAGTGTTGTGTTACAATAGTGTTAGTGGTGTGTGATGTTTAGCTTATTTTTGGAGACGAGTAGCTCAACTACACTACGACCTTATTCTTATATACGTACGTAATATAGCCCGTCTTGGTAGTCGAGTTTTTAGTCATGTCTATTGTTAGTCTACCAGGTGTACAAGTATGAAATGCGGATTTCAGACAACAGATGGTGCACCAATGCAGTTTGTGCTATAAAGATTTGACACTGCGCCATTTTGTTGTGTCATCAAAAGTGTCAGACGCGCACGAGTGATAAATTGGAAAAGTGTGTGCATAGTGTTGTGTTGTTGTGTTCAATATGTCGAAATTTTTACCGAAAAAAGAGCGTTCGCGGACAGCATTCATTTTTTGTTTTCATTTGAAGAAAACTGCTGTTGAATCATATCGATTACTTCGAGAAGCTTATGGTGAACATGCTCCATCACAAGATACGTGTGAACGATGGTTTCGGCGTTTCAAAAGTGGTGACTTCGATGTTGCAGACAAGGAACGTGGAAAACCGCCAAGAAAATACGAAGATGTGGAATTGCAAGCATTGTTGGACGAAGATGATTCGCAAACACAAAAACAACTCGCCGAGCAATTGGGCGTTAGTCAACAAGCTTTTTCCAATCGGTTACGAGAGATGGGAAAGATTCAGAAGACCGGCAGATGGGTACCACATGAGTTGAAAGACAGGCAAATGGAAAAGCGCAAAAACACGTGTGACATTTTGCTCGCTCGGTACAAAAGGAAGTCATTTTTGCATCGTATAGTTACAGGGGATGAAAAGTGGATTTATTTTGATAATCTCAAGTGCAAAAAATCATGGGTAAACCCAGGCGCACCATCCACATCGACTGCAAGACCGAATCGCGTTGGCAGAAAGACGATGCTCTGTGTTTGGTGGGACCAGAGGAGCTGTTAAAAACCTGGGAAAACAGTTAATACTAAATGTTACCAACAAACGATTGACTAATTTGAATCGTTCGCTGCTTGAAAAAAGGCCAGAATACCGAAAGAGGTAACACAAAGTCATTTTTCTTCATGACAAAGCTCCATCACATACGGCAAAACCAGTTCGCGATACGTTGGAAGCACTCAGCTGGGAAGTTTTTTCAGAAAAAAAAATCCGCGTTTCATATTTGTACACATGGTATTTGTAGTATGCCTGAGAGTCGTAAGTAGCGATTACCGACGCGACGTTTGCGTTGTGTCTGAAGGCGTTAGCGTGTTTTACAGTGGGTGTTATGCAATCCGAGTTATACTTCTCTTATATCTGGCGTCTTATGTAGGTAGCACCAGGAGTACCGAAAACTTAAAATACGGGAAACAACAAACATTAGAGCAAAATAAAAGTAAGTACTTTCAGATTACCCATTTAAATGATTTAAATAATATTCATACATACCTCAAAGTTAGATTTGTCCGAGTAGACGATATTAGACCAATCCTTCTGGTTGAAAAATTTGGTTCTCGGCCCGTGCCAACCGCTTCTTATTATTCTTCTTCGACAACCAGGGATTTTCTAGCCTTTGAGCTCAGCATTTCGAAGCAGAAATTTTCTTTCCAATCTTTTTATAAAAATCGGTACGTAGCTCAGATGTCTTTTTGCGATTTTTCAAAGACGCTCGTATCAATTATCGGTCGTTTACCGCTTACTGTATTTTCATAGATTCATAAATTCAATTCACCCTTTTTTTATAAAAAAAAATACACTTAACCTTTAGTGGAAACCACTAAAATTAACAGATTATTAACGATGTGTATACTACGAGGTCTCGAAGTAAACTAAATATTTACAAGCATCAAACAGGTCAGCCATTGTTGACTTCCAAGAATTTGTTCTTTTATTTTTTCTATGGGATTTATTGTTTGGGTTAATTTATTTAATGTGTCAATTCAGAGAAGTAAATCTCAGTGCACTGAGATATACGGGACATCTAGTAGAGGCAGACTGCGGAACATCTTCCTTTCCGACGTCCCAAATCCACTGGAAGCGAACACATTTGATCAATGCGTGTTGCCAGTATTGACATACGGAACGGAAACGTGGGCTTTCAATCAAGAAATTATAAATCGCCTACAAGGAGCTCAACTAGCGATGGAAAGAAGGATATTGGGAATATCGTTGAGGGGTAGGCTGACTAATGAAGAAATTCGAGGAAGATCTAAGATAACTGATGTAGTTGAGAGGGTAAACAGGTTGAAGTGGAGCTGGGTGGATCATATCGCAAGACTCTCTGATAACCCAGGACAACGATGAAAAACCTTTTTAATAATTTTACCTGATTCCTATGTTTTTTGGTGTGCCGAGTCCGAAAATAATAATAAAAAAGTCGTATCACCCACCAATTTTTCACATTTTAATATTCAAAATGTGAAAAGTTTATTTTTATCATTCGAATGTTATTAGGTTGGCAATAAAATCAGAATTTTATAAAGTTGGCAGTAAAATCAAATGTTATAAGGTTGGCAGTTCCCATAAATGTCACAGTTGTTTGTTTTCTTCCAGTTAATATAACCTCGCATTGCAGTGTTTAACCCATGTGCTTTAATTCACACTCAAAGTATGGCTAATCGTGGTTGTAAAAACTCTCCCCAACACTTTTTGTTATATATGTGGTGAGTTTGTAGTTAAAAAACATCAAAGAAACATTGCTGACTTTGTAAAAAAAAAGTATACTTTGCTTATTTTGGTGTAGAAATCGGTAATCAAGAAAAATATTGGGCTCCTCACAAAGTATGTTATGTTTGTATCGAGGATTTTAGAAAATGGTATAAGAAAGAAAAGAAAGCTTTTAGATTTGCAATACCCATGGTATGGAGAGAGTAATAAAATCATTCAAATGATTGTTATTTTTGCAGCGTTGATGTTTCTGGATATAACTCCAAAAATAAGAAATTAATTGTCTATCCTAACTTTACTTCAGCTAATCGGCCGGAAGGACGTGGACCGGGACTTCCTGTCCCTGAGTCACCTCAGTTTATTGATGACGTTTTACAGTTCAGTCCCGAATTTAATTAAAGTCGACTGGATGATGATGAGTTTCAATGTTCTCTAGAAAATTTAAAACCACAGTTGTTTACACAAGTTGAGTTAAATGATTTAGTGAGAGATTTGGGTTTGACTAAGGAAAAAGCAGAATTGCTTGGTTCTAGGCTGAGAGAAAAACATTTATTGGAATCTGGAACATCTATTTACCATTATAGAACAAGAACAACATACCATAGAACAACATTTTTATTGGTCTCATTTTTTTCCTATTTTTGAAATTAAATCGATGTCATATTGTGAGAGAACTGTGGGTGATACAAAAAACTTAAACCAGATACGGTTTCAGCACCCAAAATTACTAACACTTAGATGTATTGGTTTAAAAAGTTTTTACAAATATTTTTTTTTGTTGGCCTGTGTAATCGATGGACCCATAAAGTAATCAACCCTGGAATGAGAAAAGAAGTAGAGGACGCCCGCAAACCCGAAGGTCTGACGACATCAAAAGACTGGTGGGATACAACTGGATAAACAAGGCCCAAAACCGAAGAAGATGGACATACTTAGGGGAGGTTTATGTCCAAAAAATGGACTGCAGAGCTGATGATGATAATTTTTGAGAACGGAATGGTGGGGTAAATATTTTTGGCTAAAGCTGTATATATATATATATATATATATATATATATATATATATATATATATATATATATATATATATATATATACAGTAGAACCCCGGTTATCCGAGGTAACGTGAGGGGCACCCTCCTCGGATAACTGAAAACTCGGATAATCCAGATTTGTTTTTTATTCATTAAAAAAATAAACACCAATACTTTAAATCGATGTATTAACGTTTTTTACATATAAATAGGTACATACATTATAAAACAGTGAAATAGGTATCTATGCGCTTCTGTTTCATATTGTATCTTCTTTTTCTCGCTGCAATGTTTCTCCATCTATTAAGAAGAAGCAAATCCGCTGGGGTTGCCTCTGGTTGTTGTTCGATATACCTCAAAACTTTTTCCAAAGAAGCAAAACCTTCTTGATGAGAGATCTTAGTGGGAGAGACTGTTCATCCACCGCGCTTCGTCATCGGCATCGTCATAATGATTTTTCGGTTTCCTGAAAGGCATTCGTTATTTCTTCAATACTCATTTCTTCTTCTAAATCATCTGCTGTAATCCATTCAACAACATCTTCTCTTGTCACATTTTCGCAACCTTTTAATTTTTGCATTAATTCAAATAAACTTTTTTCTTTTTCTTCTATCTCGCTGTCAAAATTTGAACAGGACATTTCTCCATGGCTTCTCAATTTCAAAGCTAATTTATTTAATGGAGTATCATCTTCACTGTCATTATAGTCCTCAAAATCAATAACTTTTGACCAAGATTTTTGAATAGTGGTAGTACGCACAGAATCTCAAGCTTGACTTACCCAGTAAATAACATTTTTCAGTGTAACCTTTTCATCCCATTGATAATATCCTCCTGTTCTCTGTATTCTAACAGATGCTCAAGATATAAACGCCAATAATTTTTTTTAATGTTTTCGAGAATGCCTTGATCCATTGGTTGCATTATGGTGGTTACATTTGGAGGAAAAAATTTTACAACAATTTCGCCCACATGAACTCCTTCTCCAGGGTGAGGGGGGGCATTATCCATTAACAAAATTGCTTTAATAGGAAGACGGTTTCTGTTCAAAAATTTAGTCACAGATGGCACGAATTCTTCTTCATACCAGTTAGTAAATAAGGTGGCATCCATCCATGCGCTCTTCTGACTTTTGTAATAGACTGGTAGGGTTTTGGGTGAGATGTCTTTTAAAGCTCTTGGACATGCAGACTTGCCAATCACCATCAGTGGGATTTTGTGCTTGCCAAATGCATTGGAACATATCATTACAGTTAATCTTTCCTTACTTCGTTTGTGCCTAGGAGCTGATTTTTCCTGTCGAGATGCCAATGTTTTTGATGGAAGCATTTTATAATTCACATGTGTAACCACAATCTTCGATTTGCTTTTTAAAGTTCTGCTTAAACTTCTCAATTGATGACACATGAGCAGAAAGTTTTTTCACCACATACAGTCAGTTGTAGTACACCGTACCGTTTTTTCTAGCGGTCAAGCCATCCAGAACTGGCGGTAAAACTGATCTATCTCTGGGAATTGCCAACTAATCATTATTGCTTTCTGTTGTAAAATTGGACCTGACAGAGGCACACCTTTTGATCTCTGTTGGTTAAACCACATGAATTCGTTAACATTTTCATAGTCGCCGGTTTTCATTGATTTTCTTCCTGAGGACGAGGAGGCTTGATTTATACACCACTCTTCTATTTTTGTGCGGTTTCTTTTCCAATCTCCAACTGTTACCTCACCTACTCCATAATCTCGTGCAGCAACTTTAATTGTCTCTCCTGCTTCAATTCTTCTGATGGCTTTTAATTTTTCTTCAATAGGAACGACGATTCTTTTACGCTTGTTTTGCTCCATTATAATACGACAAACAAAAATTCAAACAAAGCAGTTCATAATAATTACACTTAACTACCAGAACTCCAAACAAATAAATTAAGTGAGTATATTCGCACTTCTCCGTAGTAAACGCTATAACGCACTGCATTCACGCAAATTTACATGCTGAAAGAGTCCAAAAACATAAATAGGGGAACCGCTCACACGGGCCAGGGGGATTCCTCGAAGGCCCCAACGATTTTAAAAGGAAATATGTACATACATATTTTAGAAGCTCGGTTAATACGCAGCATAGACGCGCGTACCTTGGATAATCAGGTTCTTAGATTGGCTCGGTTAATCCGGAGCTCGGATAATCGCGACTCGATTAATCGGGGTTCTACTGTATATATATATATATATATATATATATATATATATATATATATATATATATATATATATATATATATATATATATATATATATATATATATTACGTCATTTCTAAAAAAAAAATGGGGTCTTGATACAACAATTAACGGGTTAATTAATTAAATAATAGAATTATTGGATTTTAATGGTATTTAAGATAATTGTGTGGTAAAGCGGTGTATTGTATTTTGGGATAGGCTGTACCTGGTTTTATGTTTTCAGTTTATTGCACTCTTGTCAAAATACATATAATAGTCATAAATATACGCTTAATATTGTAGTTCATGCTTTTATTATAAAAAATTCTTTTCACTAACAATATAATTTATGGAAAATCCAAATGAATGTTTGATTGCCAAATCAATATCTAAATTAAAGATTGCTCTGTGCAGCATTAAGGCTTTACTATTTTAATTGGAATTCACATGCCCTACGGCACATCAGTATTAATTTATAAAGTGATTGATTGCAACTCTAAATAATTGGATTTTAAAATAAGATACTTCATAGTGAGCTAGAGCGTCTCGTACAAAGGCCTAAAAAATATTATCAACACTTCGACAAAGACGTCAAAGGTTTCTTCAACTCACGCGTTTTGAATTACAATTATCAGTCAAGTAAGAACGCGACCGCTTGCATTCTTGAAAAAAATGTATTTCGAGAATATTTTTTGCCATCAATGTATTCTTTGGCGTACTAACAACGGCGCAATTATCTTAGGAAGTTGTCCAATCTCCTCCTGCATCAATAAATGCCTGGCATATCTTTGAAGCATCTTGTCGACGAGGTTTTCTGTATATTCTGCAAATTTTTCGAATCTCGCGAGACAAGTGAGCCAAATTCCTGAGTCTTTCCTCTGAGCTTTCAATGGGGTTGACGTCCTGCGATTGTGAGGGCCACTCTAGTATCTTATCGTGGGCCCAAGCGAGCCACTTCGCAACGTGGTTTTCGCCCAGTAAAGGTTTCTTCAACGTGCTTCGGAATTTGACATCATGAGCACGAATTTTGCCGCTCCTTGTCACAGCGTCAATTTCGGGTCCCATGAAAACAAAGACATGATTCGTTTTTCGACTTTCGGAGTCACTTTGCCCACCGAGCTACATTTTGGCAAGTCGTCGACATTTTTCGTCTCGTTAAAATGATTTATCCACTTCTTCACAAACGATACCGACTTTTTAATATATTTAACGGCAGCGAAATGTGTCATTTTAGGCCTCTTTGGATGGTAACAAAGAAAAACTGTCTCGAATCGACTCGCAAACAAGTGGATTTTACGTGATTTCGACGAAAGTTCGGAATCGACTGATATTTTTACTAAAATCTATTGTAGACAAAGGTTCCCTCTGCCGATTTTTTGTTGAATCGCTAGAATCGCATCTACCAAAAATTAATTATCGCTGACCCGTTCTTACTTGAGAGACTGTACCTCCTTCCCATATTTCATTTTCTGTGACGGTGTCCATTTCCTAGAAAGAGAATGTATCCTGTCGTTGAATTCTATCCCTTCATATTACCTTAACTACGATCCTTATTAAGAAACAAATAATAGAAACGATGAATTTGCAGGAAAATAAATAATTGGTAAAATAGGTTGGATCAGGAACGACGAATTTTCAGAAAAATAATTAGTGTAATAGGTTGGAGCAGGAACTTAACAAGGAACTGCAGTATTTAAATTTTAATTACTATTTACCTGTGTTATTAGATTAATTGCGCATCTACTAAAAATTAATTATCGCTGACCCGTTCTTACTTGAGACACTGTACCTCCTTCCCATATTTCATTTTCTGCGACGGTGTCCATTTCCTAGAAAAAGAATGTATCCTGTCGTTGAATTCTATCCCTTCATATTACCTTAACTACGATCCTTATTAAGAAACAAATAATAGAAACGATGAATTTGCAGAAAAAATAAATAATTGGTAAAATAGGTTGGATCAGGAACGACGAATTTTCAGAAAAATAAATAGTATAATAGGTTGGAACAGGAACTTAACAAGGAACTGCAGTATTTAAATTTTAATTACTATTTAACTGTGTTATTAGATTAATTGCGCATCTACTAAAAATTAATTTTCGCTGACCCGTTCTTACTTGAGACACAGTACCTCCTTCCCATATTTCATTTTCTGTGACGGTGTCCATTTCCTAGAAAGAGAATGTATCCTGTCGTCGAATTCTATCCCTTCATATTACCTTAACTACGATCCTTATTAAGAAACAAATAATAGAAACGATGAATTTGCAGAAAAATAAATAATTGGTAAAATAGGGTGGATCAGGAACAACGAATTTTCAGAAAAATAATTAGTATAATAGGTTGGATCAGGAACTTAACAAGGAACTGCAGTATTTAAATTTTAATTACTATTTAATTGTGCTATTAGATTAATTGCGCATCTACCAAAAATTAATTATTGCTGATCCGTTCTTACTTGAGACACTGTACTTCCTTCCCTTATTTCATTTTCTGTGAAGGTGTCCATTTCTTAGAAAGAGAATGTATCCTGTCGTTGAATTCTATCCCTTCATATTACCTGAACTACGATCCTTATTAAGAAACAAATAATAGAAACGATGAACTTGCAGAAAAATAAATAATTGGTAAAATAGGTTGGATCAGGAACGACGAATTTTCAGAAAAATAATTAGTGTAATAGGTTGGATCAGGAACTTAACAAGGAACTGCAGTATTTAAATTTTAATTACTATTTAACTGTGTTATTAGATTAATTGCGCATCTACCAAAAAATAATTATCGCTGACCCGTTCTTACTTGAGACACTGTACCGCCTTCCCATATTTCATTTTCAGCGACGGTGTCCATTTCCTAGAAAGAGAATGTATCCTGCCGTTGAATGCTATCCCTTCATATTACCTTAACTACGATCCTTATTAAGAAACAAATAATAGAAAACGATGAATTTGCAGAAAAATAAATAATTGGTAAAATAGGTTGGTTCAGGAACGACGAATTTTCAGAAAAATAATTAGTATAATAGGTTGGAGCAGGAACTTAACAAGGAACTGCAGTATTTAAATTTTAATTACTATTTAACTGTGTTATTAGATTAATTGCGCATCTACCAAAAATTAATTATCGCTGACCCGTTCTTACTTGAGACACTGTACCTCCTTCCCATATTTCATTTTCAGCGACGGTGTCCATTTCCTAGAAAGAGAATGTATCCTGTCGTTGAATTCTATCCCTTTATATTACCTTAACTACGATCCTTATTAAGAAACAAATAATAGAAACGATGAATTTGCAGAAAAATAAATAATTGGTAAAATAGGTTGGATCAGGAACGACGAATTTTCAGAAAAATAATTAGTATAATAGGTTGGAACAGGAACTTAACAAGGAACTGCAGTATTTAAATTTTAATTACTATTTAACTGTGTTATTAGATTAATTGCGCATCTACTAAAAATTAATTTTCGCTGACCCGTTCTTACTTGAGACGCTGTACCTCCTTACCATATTTCATTTTCTGTGACGGTGTCCATTTCCTAGAAAGAGAATGTATCCTGTCGTCGAATTCTATCCCTTCATATTACCTTAACGACGATCCTTATTAAGAAACAAATAATAGAAACGATGAATTTGCAGAAAAATAAATAAATGGTAAAATAGGTTGGATCAGGAACGACGAATTTTCAGAAAAATAATTAGTATAATAGGTTGGATCAGGAAATTAACAAGGAACTGCATGTATTTAAATGTTAATTACTATTTAACTGTGTTATTAGATTAATTGCACATCTAGATCTCTTTCCTTGAATAGGATTTTCCATAGTTTAAAGGCATGTGTGCTGTGCGCAGAATTAATTAAGAATACATTATGTAAGTCCAAATACAATAATTAACTCTTTCTCAAAAACGTTTATCTCTGTAAATTAAAAAATAATAAATGGTGTTCGTGCACCGAAATAAAAATTCCAGTAAAATATATAAAAACTACGGTAGTAACCAGTTTTACGAAATCTGCCCGCAGGACTGATTGTGTTCGCTAAGATGCAGACGTAGCGCCAGAGTCGCGATCATTTAGGCATACTTCTCCAATCAGGTATCGTTTCTATGAAGAAGGAACTAATTTTGACTTAAATAACAACTGGCAACTTTACAGTTCAGAAGAGTGAGTTGAGCTATTAAGTGGGAAAATAAAGGAATACTAATGGACGGCGAATGATTAAATCACTTAACGTTCGCAGATGATGCCACTCTGATCGCTCACACAAAAGTTATGCAGATGGAATTAAATAACAAGTCTCTAAAAATAAACTTCACCAAAACCAAATATTTGGACAACGAAAGGGAAGATAACAGCCAGGAACTATTAATAGAGGGTGAAAGAATTGGAAAGGTACAAACATTCATATATTTAGGACAATCTTTTAATTTTTGCTGACGATACCCAAATTTATAACCCAGCCAACGGTAATGATCTAAAAATCTTATTTCGTTATCAATAACGACCTGCTTAATATTTATGAAACTATAAAAGACCATTGTTCGAACATAGCAGAAAATAAGCCTATGTATCTATTTGCGGTCGAAAGTTGTTGCTTTCCTTCGTCCTGT
The DNA here is from genome assembly GCA_019049505.1 of Pachyrhynchus sulphureomaculatus. Taxonomy (NCBI): domain Eukaryota; kingdom Metazoa; phylum Arthropoda; class Insecta; order Coleoptera; family Curculionidae; genus Pachyrhynchus; species Pachyrhynchus sulphureomaculatus. Next base: position 98,610,360 of record CM032452.1, on the reverse strand, counting down.
GTCATCTGTTTAGTGACATTTATTCCATTAGTTGAGTAATTATAGTGGTAATAATGACGGTGTGTTTGGACGAAGTGAGAAGTTCGATAAAAGTGTGTCTTTCGAAAAACTCGACCAAGTAGGATTTCATCAAAAAAAAAATACCAAATTGTTCATAAAAATTGGCTGGAAGAGGTTACAAAAACAACATTTTGACTGAGAATTTGAGTTTTCGTTAATTGAATTCGCAATTTGTTTCGCATACAAGTTCGGCCACCGTGATTGATCCTATTTAGCACCTGAAAATGTTCAAGCGTTAGTGACCAATTCCCCCAATAGTATCCCAAAAATCGATATAAAAAATATTTTGGCAAATTAATTGACAGTGACAAGCACTGTAACGAAATTAAGGGAAAGTATATCAAATGAACAGCTTTGGGGATATTGCGTATCATGTAGCGTCTAGAAGACATGTTCAAAAGGCTAAAGTGGGAAAATAAAGGAATACTAATGAATAGTGCACGAACTTAAGGGTCAGATGATGTCACTCTGATCGCCAACACAAAAGAAAAATTACAAGAAATGCTGATGGATTTAAATAAGAAGTCTCGAGAAATATGCCTAAAAATAAACTTCAGCAAAACCAAATATTTGAACAACGAAAGTAAAGATAATAGCTAGGAACTAATAATAGAAGGTGAAAGAATAGGAAAGGTATAAACATTTATACATTTAGGACAAAAATTCGAAATATCAAAAAATAATTTAAAGATCGATTTGGATAGAAGAGTCTTGGTAGCTTCGTCTGCGTTCAGAAAGTTACAATTGGACGTCCCAAATACAATAAAAGCCAGAGTGTATAAAAAATAAATAATAAATAAATTCCAAGTAACCCAAAGAGCAATGGAGAGGAGAATACTAAATATTAGACTCCAAGATTGTTTTCCTAACATCGAGATTTGAAGAAGATCAAAAGTAACAGATGTAGTACAATGAATATTTACATTAAGGTGGAATTGGGCGGGGTATATCGCAAGGATGAATGGTAACAGATGGACCCGACATATAGTTGAATGGAGGCCTAGAGAACATAAAAGATGCAGAGGTAGACCACAGACAAGATGGACGGACGACATAAAAAAATTATCGGGACACGATTGAATGCAAAAAGCAAACAATAGAGTTCATTGGAGACAACTTGGGGAGGCTTACATCCGACTATGGTTGGAATATGCTAATAATAATGATGATGACGTATTTAAAGATTGCGTAGCCGTTTTTTAATGTTATGTAACCTCAAACTTCATCACTGGTTGTATAATTTTTTCATCTGCAGCAAAATACGATAGAAAGTTTAAACAAGGAAATTTGTACAATAACGCAGCCCAACGATGAAAAAACTTTTTTAATAATTTTCTCCTATGTTTTTTGGTGTGCTAAGTCCGAAAATAATAATAAAAAAGTCGTATCACCCATCAATTTTTCACATTTTAATATTCAAAATGTGATAAATTTATTTTTTATCATTCGATTGTTATTAGGTTGGCAATAAAAATCATAATTTTATAAGGTTGGTAGTAAAATCAAATGTTAATAGGTTGGCGGTTCCGATAAATGTCACAGCTGTTTGTTTTTTCTTCCAGTTAATATAACCTCGCATTGCACTGTTTAACCCATGTGCTTTAATTCACACTCAAAGTATAGCTAATCGTGGGAGTAAAAACTCTCCCAACATTTTTGTTATACGAGGCTGGTTTGAAAAGTCCGTGCAAAGTCCGAGGTCATGTTTAGTTAGTAGCATCTCTTGAATGAACTACTTATGTGTTTGGGGTAAACCTTTTTTATTTTTCGACATAGTCTCCTTTTAGGCTTATACACTTCATCCAACGATGTTCTAGTTTGTTGATCCCTTCCGAATAATAGGATTTGTCCAAGTCTGCAAAATATCCATTAGTTTCTGCAATCACCTCCTCGTTTGAATAAAATCTTTGTCCCGCCAGCCATTTCTTCAAATTGGGGAACAAATAGTAGTCCGAGGGAGCCAAGTCTGGAGAATAGGGGGGGGGATGTGAAACGAGTTGGAATCCTATTTCCATTAATTTTGCGACCACAACTGCTGAGGTGTGTGCTGGTGCGTTGTCGTGATGGAAAAGGACTTTCTTGTGGGCCAATCGCGGGCGTTTTTCTTGCAGCTCGGTTTTCAAACGGTCCAATAACGATGAATAATATTCACCTGTAATAGTTTTACCCTTTTCCAGATAGTCGATGAGGATTATCCCTTGCGAATCCCAAAAGACAGTCGCCATAACCTTTCCGGCCGAAGGAACGGTCTTCGCCTTTTTTGGTGCAGATTCCCCCTTGGTAACCCATTGTTTAGATTGTTGTTTGGTCTCAGGAGTATAGTAATGTATCCATGTTTTATCCACAGTGACGAAACGACGCTTAAAGTCCTCCGGATTCTTCTGGAACAGCTGCAAAACCATCCTTGCAACTCTTCACACGATTCCGTTTTTTGGTCAAGCGTGAGCAATCGCGGCACCCATCTTGCGGATAGCTTTCTCATGTCCCAAATGTTTATGCAAAATATTATGCACCCGTTCAGTCGAGATGCCCACAGCACTAGCAATCTCACGCACCTTAACTCTTCTGTCATCCATCACCATATCATGGATTTGATCAATGATTTCTGGAGTCGTAACCTCCACAGGTCGTCCAGAACGTTCAGTGTCACTTGTGCCCATATGGCCAGTCCGAAAATTTTGAAACCACTTATAAACTGTTCTAATCGAAGGTGCAGAGTCACCATAATGTTTATCAAGCTTCTCTTTAGTCTCCTGAGCCGTTTTGCCTTTCATAAAGTAATGTTTAATCACCACACGAAATTCTTTTTCGTCCATTTCTTGAAAATCACTCGACTTCCTTGATTCACACGAATGCCAAACACAAAGAAATAGACCAATATTGCTGAAATTTGGTGTGCGTTCATTCAAGAGATGCTACTAACTAAACATGACCTCGGACTTTGCACGGACTTTTCAAACCAGCCTCGTATATATGTGGTGAGTTTGTAGTTAAAAAGCATCAAAGAAACATTACTGACTTTGTAAAAAAAAAGTATACTTTGCATATTTTGATGTAGAAATCGGTAATCAAGAAAAAATGTTGGACTCTTCACAAAGTATGTTATGTTTGCGTAGAGGATCTTGGGAAATTTTATAAGAAAGAAAACTTGGGAAATAGTATAAGTATGTATGTATGTATGTATGTATGTTTAGGTGTAGCGCATCGATAGCTAAGATCATTTAGCGCCAGATTATGTTGATATTATAATTTAGAGTAAAGATAAGATTCCTTTAAAAAATCTATTAGACATTTTATGTTATTTGTATTTGGTACAACTATTTGATGTAGGGGTCTCAGTAAATTATGTTTTGTTCTTTGGGGGAGATAATCATGCAAAAGGATATGTTTTATCGAGAGGGCTGTATTACATTGTTGACATAATGGAGGGGGTTCCCCTTTTAATAGATAAGAATGGGTTAGGTTCGTATGACCTATGGATACTCTTCTCCATAAGATATTCTCTTTTCGTGTCAAACTTGAAAGGTGAAAAGGTAGATATACGAAGGCTTTGCTTCCCATAATTTGTTTTCCTCTTGCAAGTCCCAAGATAGTTGAAATAAATTTTTGATGATATTCTTGAAATGATTTATCAGGTCTTTTGGTGATAAGATTGGATTTAGATTTTTCCAGAGGTGATTGCAATTTGGCATTATCTTCCGGATATCACTTATATGTAAAAGGTCTATTATGTCTAACACTAATGGGATGGATGTTTTTGAAGAATTTATGGATTTCAGAGAGCTAAGAGAATCAGTTATAATGAAAATACTACTATTTATATTTGATCTTAAAGATGTTTTAATAGCTTCTCTAATAGCTAATAATTCGGCTGTATAGACTGATGAAATGTTGTTTAGTTTATATTTATGAATAACTGTTCCCAAATCTGATTGCATCATCACTGCTGATAATTTTATTCAGAAGAGGAAGTTGATTCCTTATTATCTTTAGCCAAGCTGATATTTATCTTGGGAGCAGGCGCGGTCCAAGGGGGGGGGGGTATTGGGAAAATAGTATAGAAAGAAAAGAAAGTTTTTGGATTTGCAGTACCCAAGAAGTATGAGTATGTAGAGCGAAACAGATAAGAGAGATGGAGATAAAGAGAGGAAAGAGAGAATAGAGAGAAAGAGAGGAAAGAAGAAGGGATAGAGAGAAGAGAGAGGAGAAAGAAGAGAAAGAGAGAAAAGAGAGAATGAGAGAGAAAGAGAGAGAGAGGAAGAGAAGAGAAAGAGAAAGAAAGAGAAAGGAGTACGAGAAAGAGAAAGAAAGAGAGAAAGAGAAAGAGGAAAGAAAGAGAGAAGAGGAGGAAAGAAGAGAGAGAAAGAGAGAGAAGAAAGAGAGAAAGAGAGAAAAAAAGAGAAGAAGAGATGAAGGAGAAAGAAAGAGAAAAGAGGAAAAGAATGGGGAGAAAAGAGGAGAAAAGAGAAAGAGTGATCGGGAGAGAAAAAGAGAGAAAGAGGAGAAAGAGAGAAAAAGATTGCGGAAGAGAAGAGGAGAAGAGAAAGAGAGAAAGAGAGAATGAGAGAGGAGAGAAAAGAGAGAAGAGAAATTTGAGAGAAAGAGAGGGGACAGAGAGGAAAGAGAAAGAGGAGATATGGAGAAAGAGAGAGGAAAGAAGAAAGAGAGAAAGAAAGAGAGAAAGAGTGAGAGAGGAAGGGCAAGAGAGAAAGAGAGTATGTGAGAAAGAGAGAAGAGGAAGAGAAAGAGAGATATTGAGAGAACTGTAGAGAGAAGAGAGGAGAAGGGAGGAAGAGACTACCCATGCGAGAAAGAGCTGGAAGGAAAGAGGAAAGAGAGAAAAGAAAATCATTCAAATGATTGTTATTTTTGCAGCGTTGATGTTTGGGGTTATAACTCCAAAAATAAAAAAGTAATTCTCTATCCTAACTTTACTTCAGCTAATCGGCCGGTAGGACAAGGACCGGGACTTCCTGTCCCTGAGCCACCTCAGTCTATTGATGACGTTTTACAGTCCAGTCCCGAATTTAATGAGAGTCGACCGGATGATGATGAGTTTCAGTGTTCTCTAGAAAATTTAAAACCACAGTTGTTTACACAAGCTGAGTTAAATGATTTAGAGAGAGATTTGTGTTTGACTAAGAAAAAAAAAATAGAATTGCTTGGTTCTAGGCTGAAAGAAAAACATTTATTGGGAATCTAGTCTATATGTTTACCATTATAGAACAAGAGATCAACAGTTTCTATCAAATTTTATGTACCAAAATTTTTCCTATTTTGAAATTTAATCGATGTCATATTGTGAGAGAACTGTGGGTGATACAAAAAACTGATACCAGATACGGTTTCAGTACCCAAAAATACATAACACTTAGATGTATTGGTTTAAAAAGTTTTTACAAATATTTTTTTTGTTGGCTTGTGTAATTATCAGAGTAAGCTTACCTTTATAGCGCACAGCCCACCAGCTTACTGGGCCAGTCCGGCACAGTCTCATTGAACCCTAATTTAAAACTGGGCTCTTAAGAAAGGTATAATTACCTATTTTGAACCTGGTCCTTTCATACGAATTATCTAATTACTAATAATGCAAAAAAAAAAAAAAAGGCGTTTAAATTCGTATTACAACAGATAATTTACTTCTGGGAATGGCTAATTTCTAATCCATTAAAAAGTTGTGACGTCAAAACACAGGTCCAATACGACGGAGAATGGTAAACAATAAAAATCCCAGCTACAAAAAGGTGACTTAAAAAAAGATGCTATTAAGAGCTATTAGTAGTTAGGAAAACACTTGAACAATTTCTGTCGTGAGGTGACAATAATAAAGAAGAGTTTTACAGCTAATAGACACAAACAGCCGTATTTTTTCAAAAGTTTTGTTCCAGAATTCGACGCATTATATCGAGATACTGTTATTTTACTGGGAACATAAATCAATTAGTGAGTGCCAACTACTGGGGACAAATATGGCAGGATTTCGTATTACAGGCAGAGCGAAGAAAATTTTTCAAAGACTTATCATACTGTTTGATACTAAAAAAACTATGGTTTTTCTAACCCTTTAAGTTTCTATTGTCTTCCTTCTTAAGACTCGTTACTTGAGTGGACTGATCGGCAACATTGTACTTTTTATGAAGTTTCAACGGTATTTTTAATATTCATGTGAATTTGTAATTTTTTAAGCTGATATAAATCTTTACCAAGACTATCTTGTAACAAACAGTGAATATATCTTTTTTCTTCGGGTGCTATGACCGGTCAAGGATCGTTGGTTATCATGGTGGCTACCATGTTAATGATGATTGTTTTATTGACAGCCGCTCGGAAGAGCTAACCGTAGACCTTCCGTACCACTGCCTCAAATTTTTCAACCACGATGTTCTGCTTCTCTTTAGGCCACTTCTGCCTGGAACCTTTCCCTTTATAATCAGATGCAAGATTTCGTATTTTTCTGGATGTTTCATAATGTGGAAAAACACCAACCTGCATTAAAACGTTCGCTGTAGAAAAACAAACTAAACGTGAATTTGGTAGCAGGAGTTGTCACTTAACCACGAGTAGAAAGAGAGCCACTAAAAAGCTACCGACAAAGTCAGCCGATGCCCACAATAAATCCTTTGTTGTTGGCGTTGGACGCCGACAACAAATCCTTTGTCGGTTTTAGAATTTTTGCAACTTACCTTAACAATTTCTTTATTGTGACGTCGTTTTTACAATAAAACAATTAAAATTTTTAGTGAATTATAGGTGTTAAAATTTTTACTTATTATAATAAAATATTGACATATAAAAACTTGTGTAATTAATTTATTGATGTCAGGAAGTAATTATTTTAAGAAGGAACAATTTTTTATATATATTTTTTATTAAATTTCTTGGGAAAATCGAACAACCCTATTGTGTTGATGTATGGTTTACCACTGGCTACAACATTCATGTCACCATTTCTTCAGGGTCAATTTTTCTTTTACTATTAAGGTCCGCTATTTAAAGTGAATTTTCTGCAATCGGTCTTACTATAAGGAGGTGCCAGTTCCAATATACGCCGGGTTGTCGGTATGATTCTGCTATCGATGTTAATGACTTTATATTTGCAACCAAACTGAAGGCATGTAGGCCGTGTAAAAGTATTAGAATGGGAAAAGCGAGAAGTAAAAGGGTTTTTGAAGACTTTTATCTCTCGTCCTGATAAGTCAAGATTAGAAGCACACAGTAAACTAATTTTAGCCAAAGATCAATTAAACGGCTGGCTTTTTAGTATGTATTCAATTTAAAATTACCAAATAATAAGAGCGTTCGAAGATGGTTATTTTAAAAGTTCAAAAAAGTGCCTCACTCAATCAAGATTCCATTCGGGACTCTCATCTTTATAAGCCAATTCTCAGAAGTTCGTTTTAATACCACACTAGACTATTACTGTCAATATAATTCTGCTGTCGATGTTAATGACTTTATGATTGAAACCCAACTGAAGACTTAAACAATCAAAAGATTAAATTTTAATGACTGGCGCACAAAGTCGTAGATGTCAAAACCAGAAAAGACAAGCGAACAATTAGGAAATTGACCAAAACAAATGAATAAACAATGCACCATGAATAGCGAATCTCCTCTTATAAAGTCAAGTCACCCAGGCGATCCGAGCCTTGCTTATAATAACTGTTTTTCGCCATCCGCAATTCATTCATTCACTTGTTTTCTTCTGCAACTTTCGACATTCAAAAACCTAGTTGGCCGAGACTGTGAGAAGCAAACGACAGCCTACTTTGTCGACAAATTGGTTCGTAGCGCGATTCACCTGTTTTCCTTTTCACAGAGAACGTGTCCAGCGTGATTATTATTTTTTTTGCCGGGTATTTTCCGATCAATACTAACGATTTTCTTATTTTAATTGAACGCGAGAAGGAATTTTGAAAAATTTGAGTGAGTTTTTGAGGATTTTAAAATGTCTGACGTTAAAGGTAAGAAAAAAAAATTATACAAGAATAATACGAAATTTTTATATATATATAATTATATATATTATATATATATATATATATATATATATATATATATAATATATATATATATATTGTGCAAAAGATAAAACGTTATTATAAATTACTAATGATTATTTGGAACTTAAAAAATAATTTTTTTGAATTATATATTAATTTTGAACAAATTAAAAAATTTGCGAAAATATATATTTACCTACTTTTATTGCCACACCAAGTATATAATTTTTCGGGACAAATTGTAGCCTGTAAGCTTACCCTGGATTTTACTTTATTTTCGAACAAAAAATTTCATTAGGATCCGTTCAGTCATTTTTTATATATCAAAAAATACACATAGACATCCACCAGACATACAGATAGAAAAATATTTATAAATTGTTTGGGCTTATATAGATATTGAATGATATTTGCCAGTCATTTTTTAGAAAAAATAGTCAATGTACAATGTCAATGTTACAGCCCGTGTTAAAATTTTACCATATATTTATTGATAAATTAGATTTTTTTTACCGGGTTATTTCTTCATCGTGTTTAACTCGGTTTTATTAATATTTCAACAATTTTAAATAGTCTACAATAATAATAAATAATTTTTAACTATCTGTGGTGTATATACAGTGTGTTTAACAGAAGAAGCGTAAAAACTAATTGAACTATTATTATTATTATACCTATTTGTGTTGTGGGTACTGCAGTTCAACGTGGGTCCGAAATATTTTAAAAATTTTGCCGATCTATTAACTTAAAAATATTTTGGAGTCTATACCATTTTTTACATACAAAGTGTTTTTCTCTTTTGTTACAACTTTGTATTTTTCAATGTCGAGTCTTTTGCCTTTGTCTACTATTGTATTTTCATTTGTAAGCATCGGCTTTACTAAGGTACTAAAAAATTATTTCCTGAGTCTGCAACTCGTTTAGTGTTTGTCGCCTTGGGAGCTGCAAAAAAAAAATTAGTGTAATTAGAGTTAACGTTTTCCAGGTTAATATAGACAATTGTTTTTGTATGTTATTTTGTTAGTAAATAATTAGTTCGATTTTAGTACAGTTTATCTCTGTAGCATCAGTTGACTTTTTTTAATCAAAGAAAGTAACATTTGTTGGAAGACTAGATACAAAACTTGAATTATATACGTAGAAAGCTACCCAAATTCCTTTTCTAGCCGCAATTTTCAAGGAATCTCAATAATTTTTTAAAAAAATCTTCGTTCTTAGATTTCTCTATCAATCTGTCTGGGCGGATTTTTGATTATTTACCATAATTTTAACTTATTTTTTCAATAAATGTAGTTTTCAGCCATTTACCTCAAGAACATCAAACCTTTCATAACTCTATGCAAAGAGGAATAACCAGTCAAGTGCAAGTTGAACTTGCTCAATTAGTGTTCCCTACGTTGATTGCTTTTAAAATAAAAAATTTTGTTACGGAGGTATAAAATGATCAGTGACTTCACAGAACACATCCCAAATGAGTTTTCAACAAAGTTTGTATCCAATCCTTCTGATGACCTTAAAATTTTTGTTTTTTTCATATACCAGATAAATAATTAAAGGTAATGCACTGATAATTTTCATTCAATCTACACACCACAGAGAATATTCTAGAATTTTTTCAAAATTTTTTGATCAGCAGTTTTCGAGATAATGGGGGTGGACAGCGAGTTTTCGCGATTTTTTAAAAATAATACAAAGAAAAGTGTGCGCAAGTGTTACATTACTCGTATATGTATATTTTTTACTCGTGTTTTCGCTTTCATTTGACACCCAACTCGATGACCTAGTAAAAAAAATATTATTTTCACTTCCGATTTCACCCCCTAAAACTAACCCCTTAAGTCAAAATTTAGCTTTCAAAACTACATGGCTCTGATGAGGCCATTAATTCCTATATTAGTACCAAATTTCAACTTTCTATGTTAAATAGTTTCGGAAAAAAATCGGGAGGTGTGACAGACAGACCGTAAGACAGAGGGACAGACACCGAAGTGATCTATCTTATAAGTGTTTCGTACGGAACACTAAAAATGATCAGATGAACGATTCCTAAACTTAGGGCTTTTTTAAATCACCATTGGAGCTTGCTACATTATGTTATGCTTGGAGTTCGGTACATTAGGTTATGTTAGGGTAAAGTTCGCTACATTAGGTTATGTTAGGTTTGGTCTTTTCTATATTAGTATATGTTAGGCTGGGGAGTTCATGGTTTAAAAAGCCTTAAGAAGGTGTAAAATGATCAATGACTTCACAAAATATACCTCAAATGAGTTTTCATCAAAGTTTTTTTCAGATCTTTACTGTAAACCTTTAAATTTTTTGTTTTTTTATATACCAGAAAAATTATTAAAGATAATGCACTTGTGATAATTTTCGTTCAATCCACACCTTGTGGAGAATATTCCAGAATTTTTTCAACATTTTTTGTTCGGTACTTTTCAAGATAAAGGGGAGGCAACGATTTTTCGCAATTTTTTAAAAACAATACAAAGAAAAGTGTGCGAAAGTATTACATTATATTTATTTTTGAACTCGTATTTTTACAAGCTTTCATTTGAGATCCACTTGATGACCTGGTAAAATTTGTTTTTCACTTCCGATTTCAACCTCCAAAACTAACTCCTTCAGTCAAAATTTAACTTCTAAAACTATACACCTCTAATGAGGCCATCAATTACTATATGAGTGCCAAATTTCAACTTTCTACGTCAAATATTTTCGGAGAAAATTGGATGTGACAGACGAACAGACACCGAAGTGTTCTTGTAAGTTATGGAACACTAAAAAGGTGTTTTTTGGAAAAAAGCTACATTGATAAATGAGTAAATAAAATAGTAAATAATCAAAAATCCTGATCGATAGAGAAATCAAAAACGAAGATTTTTTAAAAAAATTATTGACATTCCTTGAAATTTGCTACCAGAAAATGAATTTGGGCAAAAATTATGTATTGTCCTCATTGTGAGATGGTTGACAAAATCCTAAGGCAACGGTTTCTGATTCTGCGCACATGCTAAAAAACAAAAAAAGGTTAAGGCTTCACGAGAAGAAATGAAACACTTATTTTGTATTATTACCACTATATTGTACAATTTTGCGACTGCAATTTCGACCCATGCGGTCATTATCAAGCTTATGTACTAAACTGAGTTATAGACACGAGTCATATTAAAATTAAACAAAAAACAAAATCAACTTACTATTCTCTTAATATAGCCCAAAATAAAATCCACGGAACAACATACATACATAACAATAACCTACCATGGCGCGCCATCCGAAAATTTAGCCAATATTTTATCAAAACATAATTTGAAAATTGCGTTCAAATCGCAAAATATCACTTCAAATATCCTTTACAATGCCAAAGATAAGACGGACAAATTTCAAAAATCTGGAGTTTATAAGTTAAACTGCTCAGATATAACAGCATGAATATTGGGCAAAGCGGAAGAAACTTTAAAACCAGATATACACAACATTTTAAATCATGTAGACTACAAAAAACAGATTCTTTATTTGCAAACCACTGTACAGAAAATCAACACCCTTTACCTGATTTACATAACACGGAAATTTGACATTATGCAGAGAAAGGTTTTAAATTGAATATCTTAGAATCATTACAAATTTATAAACATCGGAAAAACCAAAACTCTAATCTGTTACACGACCAACTAGACCTTTTCTGTTCACCGCTATTTACCATCATAAAACGATAAAATTACCACCTGCGACTTAAGATTAATTGTATTAATTAATTAAAAATAATAACGTATTATACCTACCACCTAAGTTTAATTTTACTATGACTTGTCTATGTAACTTAATTTAGTACATAAGCTTGATAATGTCCGCATAGGTCGAAACTGCAGTCGGAAAATTGTGCAATACGTGTATAGTGGTAACAATATATAATAAGTGTTTCATTTTTTCCCGTCAAAATGATAAATTACCACATAGTAACGGCCACGACGATCAATTATTAGTTTAGGGCTTTCTTCTCATGCTAAGGGATTGTTGTTTAGTGTAAAAATCGCATCTCGAAATTTTTTTATTTTTTTACGTTTCATGGTGTCTAGATCACGAAAAACATAGTAATTTTCGAGCAATATCGCTTCAAGGGTGAGGCGGTGGGGGTCGATAAATTTTGTATAGTTTTAATAGTATTATAACAATTTTTTCCTCGTTTTTTGATGTGATTGAGTTTTGTTTACAATTATTCTTTTTTTCAGTAGTAAAATAACACTGTCTACTCCACGCAATATAATGAAAACCTTGGTAACATACACTTTTTTTAAATTGTGGACATGTTTCGTAGACATAAATCTACATCATCAGCATAAAGTCTAAATTAAAATTTAGGGGGCACACTGGATAACCTTCATCATCCTGTTTAGGGTTTGTAAATATTTTAATAAATCTAAAATAAAAGAAAACTATGAAGCATGTTAAAAGGTTATGTCATATAAAACCCTTACCATGTGGAGATTCTGCTGAAAATTAAACTTTAAAACTTAAAAACATACATAATTAAACTAAAAACATGATTATGATAGATAAATAATTTAAAGGGGCTGAAAAAAAAACCTTTTAAAGTTTAAAGACTCACATGGTCATCTGAATTACAGGTTATGAAACGGCACTGAATATAAAACCTGTAATTCAGATGACCATGTGAGTCTGTAAAGGATTTTTTCATCCCCTTTAAATTATTCTAGCACACGTGCTGCAGGGAAGTCCCTAAAGTGCTATAGGAGCGACACGTGTGCGGAGAAAAGCGATTCACGTTGTTCTTGAATCGCCTGTAAATTGTACTCGGTGGGAAACACAGTCCTGGGCAAATTATTCCAAAGGGATGATGTTCTCCATATAAACGACCGCTTGAAAAGCATTGTACGAGGAGTAACAAGCTGAACCTCTTACGGATGTGAAGTATTAGCGCGACGTGTTACTTCTGACATGCACCGCTCTGGGGGGAATTAAGCAGGCCACATCCTTCGAACACTTTCCATGAAAATACTTGTAGAATAGGCTCAAGTCGCCCGTTCTTCGATGTTCCAGCGAATCAAGGCCGCCGGTCAGTTCAGGGTCTCCCAATCATACGAACAGCTCTTCTCTGAATAGAATCCAACAAATGCAGTGTGTGTTTGGGAGTGGAGCCCCAAACATGGGAGCAGTATTCAATAGTTGGTCGAATTTGAGCTTTGTAAAGAGTTAACAGTTGTTGTGGAATGTAAAGCTTTCTGGTTCGAAATAATATTCCCAACTTTTGAGAAGCTCTCCTTACTATGCCTGCAACATGTTCAAGCCAGGACATATTTGCTCCCAAATTAACGCCCAACAAATTGAGTGACGATGTTAGAGGAATGGAGTGCCCCGACATAACTATGTCGTGTTCAGCAAGGTTAACTTTTTTAGAAAAAACTGCTGCCTGGTTTTTTGTAGCGTTAAATTCCACTTGATTACTGCCACCCCAAGATAGAATTTCTTCCAGGTGTTTGTTAAGTTGAATGACTTCCTGCTGTCTGCGGATATTCGTCTGAGTAGCCAATGTCCGAGCGTTCAAAGTGAATGAAGAGATAAGCGTGTCATCTGCAAAGCTGTAGATTGGATTCTCGGTCATTTCCAGCAGATCGTTAATGTAAATGAGAAAGAGAGTAGGAGACAGTATGGCGTCTTGAGGTACACCGGCGTTGATAGTGAAGAAACATGAGAGCCACAAACAGAACTTTAGACATACCACAAGAGCGCAGCTTAGCCAACAGCCCATCGTGCCAAACACGGTCGAATGCCTTGGATATGTCAAGAGCAACCGCTCGAGATTCTCCAAAGTGTTCAATTGCGTTGTTCCAAACGTGTGTTACATAAGTCAGAAGATCTCCTGTTGATCTATTTTTACGAAAGCCATATTGGTGATCGCTAATAATGTTGAATCCTTCAAGATATTTTAGAAGATGCTGGTTGATAGCCTTTTCCATGACTTTTGATATTATTGAAAGCAGTGCGATTGGTCGGTAGTTATTTGGTAATAGCTGAAATGTGGCACATTTTCAGCAATTAGTTTAATTATGTATGTTTTTAAGTTTTAAAGTTTAATTTTCAGCAGAATCTCCACATGGTAAGGGTTTTATATGACATAACCTTTTAACATGCTTCATAGTTTTTTCTTTTATTTTAGATTTATTAAAATATTTACAAACCCTAAACAGGATGGTGAAGGTTTATTTTAATTTAGACAACTTTGTGCTGATGATGTAGATTTATGTCTACGAAACATGTCCACAATTTAAAAAAGTGTATGTTTACCAAGGTTTTCATTATTTTGCGTGGAATAGACAGTGTTGTTTTACTATTGAACTCATCAACTCCACTAAGAGAAATGGACTATTTCTATAAAAAAAATATTCTTTTTTTGTTGTGACATAAAGTTGTATGACTATTCTGGCTTAAATATACTTAACGATTTTATAATACCCCGTATATAATCATTATAAAAGGGAATCTTTTCATAGAAAGTGAAATATGGCCGATTAATTCTTTAACTCGAAATTTATGATAATTTCGTTCCACAAGAATACTTTTGTAGGTTATTAAAGTAAAAACACAAATAAACTAATTAAAAATTATAAAATTTGTAGTTTTATCTAGAAAAAGAAAATTATTTAGTGCTAATTTATAGAAAAAAAATTAATTGAACCATAGACCGTGCAGAAATATCACGAGAAGTAGTCAGTTAATAGGCTGTTGAAAACAAAACATTTAAATAGATATATCATTTTGTGTGGAGAATATTTTTAAAATATGCAACATCGGCAATTAATTAACATCGTCTGTTCCGGCTTCACGGAAAAACCACAGAACGCATCTTGACGAAATTTTGCATGTAGATAAAATAGATTTTGGGAATTGTTTTATATAAGGGGTATGTCACAAAAAATGACATTTATTTTTGTCGTGTAGAAATTGGTGTTTAAATTATTACTCATATAACTCATGTGGCGTGTGTCACAATAACGGGTTATTATTTTTATTGAATAGAACTTAACCTCCAATGGAAAGTGAAATGAAGGTCAATTATGCGAAAAGTAGTTATCTCATTTGATATATTCTCCTTCAATTGCGATAGAATGCTTGTCATTATCAATTAGTTTGCCAAAATATTTTTATATCGATTTTTAGGACACTGTTGGGGTTTTGGTCACTTCACCATTTTTAGGTGCTAAATTAGGTAAAACACGGTGGCCGAACTTGTGGCGACCAAATCGTGAATTCAATTAACGGAAACCCAGATTCTTCATCAAAAGATTGATTTTATAACTTTCTCCAGTCAATTTCATGAACACTTTTGCGTTTTCTTTAATGAAATCCTACTTAGTCGAATTTTTGGAAGATTCGAGTTTTTATCGAATTTAAACATCTCACTCCCCCACTTCGTCCAAACGCACTGTCATTCTTACCACTATATCTACGTACTTAATAAAATAAACAGCTGGCACAGCACGAGCGACACTTCGATGACAAAAAGATACACAGGCTCTTATTAGTGTTCCGTACGGAACAGTTATAAGATTACTTCGGCGTCTGTCCCTCTGTCACACCCGATTTTCTCCGAAACTATTTGACACAGAAAGTTGAAATTTGGCACTAACTGATGGTCCCATTAGAGCCGTGTAGTTTTCAAAGTTAAATTTTGACTTGAAGGGTTAGTTTTGGGGGGTGACATCGGAAGTGAAAAAAAAAATTACAAGGACATCGAGTAGGATATCAAATGAAAGCTTGATCACGAGATCAAAAAAAATATATAATGTAATACTTGCGCACTCTTTTCTTTGTATTATTTTTAAAAAAATCCCAAAAAAACGCAGTCTTCTCTCTTATCTCGAAAAGTACTGTTCAAAAAATTTTGAAAAAATTCTGGAATATTCTCCACAGGTTGAAGATTGAACGAAAATTATTATTTAACAATTTATCTGGTATATAAAAAAAAACAAAATTTCAAGGTCATCGGTTTTCAACAAAAATCGGAAACAAACTTTGTTGAGAACTCATTTGGGCTGTGTTTTATAAAGTCATTGATCATTTTATACCTCCGTAAAAAAAAATATTTTTAAAGTAATCAACATACGGAATAATTGCGCAAGTCCGACTTGCAGTTGGCCGGTTTTCTTTTGTTTTCGAAGAACTTGGTTTCTTTTTGTGCAGAGAATGTGGTTTGAGCAGTAACTTAAATTACAGTAGGTAAACAGATACATATATATATATATATATATATATATATATATATATATATATATATATATATATATATATATATATATATATATATCAAGGATTTTCTACAGCTGACGCTGTCTTCCTTCTCTCAGCCTTTGATTCCATCCGTTTCTATCTTCCCAGTCTCCATCTGTTAGACCCCTGTCCTCCATAGCCTCGTCC
The DNA here is from genome assembly GCA_019049505.1 of Pachyrhynchus sulphureomaculatus. NCBI lineage: Eukaryota > Metazoa > Arthropoda > Insecta > Coleoptera > Curculionidae > Pachyrhynchus > Pachyrhynchus sulphureomaculatus. Next base: position 98,593,861 of record CM032452.1, on the reverse strand, counting down.
ACATCGTCTCTCCACGATCGTCTGGGTCTTCCTCTTTTTCTTCTCCGTTATTTTCTTTATCCACCTATTATCTTCGCTCCGTCTAATGTGTCCATACCATTTTAATCGTTTTTTCTTCAATGGTGTTTATTGCGTTCTCTTTGATGTTCATTCTGCTTCTTATTTTCTTCATTTGTTATTCTCTCTATACGTGTCACTCTACAACATCTTCTCCAATACTCCATCTCTACTGCGTTAATTTTAGATTTATTTCTTTTGTTGATCGTCCATGTTTCTGACCCGTATGTCATTATGCTTTGTATTATTGATTTGTATATGCGTGTTTTATTTCTCTTTGTAATGTGCTTGTCCCACAGGATCGAATTTAATTATCTTATGCATGTCCGCGTTTGTCCTAATCTAGCTTTAATCTCTTCTTCTGATGTTGCGTTTTTTGAAATGATGGTTCCTAAATATTTAAAGCTATCGGTTCCTTTGATTATTGTTTTCGTTATCGATTTCTAGATTCTCCACGTTTCCGTCCTTTGTTAGATATTCCGTTTTATCAAAGTTTATTGCTAATCCTGCTTTAGTGTATTCTTCTTTCAGTTTTCTTACCATATAACTGAGGTCTTCCTCATCTTGCGCTATGATTACTTGGTCGTCTGCGAAACTTAGAGTATATAAGTAATCTTCTCGTATTGGGACTCCCATTCCACTACATTTTTGCTTCCATTTTTTTAATGTTTGTTCGAGGTATATTTTGAATAGTGTTGGGGACGTAGAGCATCCTTATAATAGGCCTTTTGATGTTTGGAGTCTCTTCCCTATTTTATGTCCTAGTTTTATGTTCACTGTGTTGTTTTCGTAGAGAGCTTTTACTGCGTATATTAGTTCTTTGTCAATGCCTATTTCTTTCATTGCGTTTCATAATCTTTGTCTTGGTACTGAGTCATAGGCCTTTCTTATGTCTATGAAGGCTAGATGAACTTCTCTATTCTTTGCCAGTTTTTTTTTTTCCATTGTTTGTTTTTATAGTGTATATGTGGTCTATACATGATTTTCCGGCCGTAAAGCCTGCTTGGTCTTCGCCAATTTTCCCTTTTATATTTTCGTCCATGATATTTTTAATAATGTGTATGTACACTTTTGCTTTGTCTAGTGGTCTTCGGACATTTACATAACTTTTTCATGCGTCAAATTCTGAGCGTTTATACCATAAGCACTGTTGCTACATACTATTTGTTATCTCTTTGTACCAGTGGCCTAGCCAGATTCAAGTTGCCTGGGAAGGCATATGAATACAATTGACGTTTCTTTAAGGAAAAAAGAAAGAAAACACTAAAGGCGAAGGTACTTATAAAAAGAGGCTTCAATCGACAAATATAAGGGCGTCAAATGACAGTTGGGAAACGAAATCATTTTATGAAAAGCTTAAAGTTCCTTCAATACAATAAACTAAAAATCGACCACAGGATTATAAAATGTCAAATAAACTATGTTTATTATTTTATTATGTTTTGTGGGCACACAGAAGTTAACTAATCACATAGAGTAAATCATAATGGTACTTTACGTTGATCCGAACGAGATACAAGAAAAGGCAGGTCTATTTATTTGGGTAGGCAACAGTGATGGGGACAGCGGCTGCTATGGAGATTTCAAATAACGAATAACTAGTTGTAAATCCTATTCATATCGGTAAGGTCATATCTTTAAAGAAGAACGCACTGTATATATGGAACTAGTACCTTGTGGTACATTTTGGTAGACAAGATAAACTAATTTTTAAAAGTTTATTAAGTTTAAGAGGGATTGGTGCAATACTTTGTAGACTCACTGTACCTGTTTAATGTGTAATCAGTTTACAATATATGAAATATATCAAGGCTTTTAACGTTCTTCTACAGGGTTTCCAAGAAAATTGTGACAGGTTTTGAATTTTCAGTTTTTGGAAGCACTAGGTTTCGTTTAAAAATTTGCCGGAACTAGTCAACAGAAAGGATGTCATTTTCTACTATAATAACGCCAGACCTCACCGATCTTTGATGACTTGGCAAAAATTGAGAGCTTGGCTGGGAACTTTTAATGCATCCATCGTATAGCTCGGACCTTGCACCGTTTGTTGCAAACTTTTTTGACCACCCTATGTGTTCCTTCCTTTTCACACTCAGCCTTTATAGAACAATGAAATAATTAATTATAGAAAAATCGTGTTTTTTTACAATATCTAGGAAATGCACGGTAATAAAAATGGCATTTAACTACGTTTTTATACCACTATTGTTTTTGTAATCTGCAACTGAAATAATGCTTGATTATTTACCATGAAAAGCCGTTAAGTGATTTCGAACTGAAACCTGTAATTTTAATTATGAGTTTTGTTATTCATTATGAATGTGCGTGTTTAATTTGAAGCGACGCGAGGAGAAAGAAGGTAAAATATTTGTTGAAAAATTTGGAAGAAGTTTTGACGAATCTTGATGTTTTATGACACATCGACGCCGACATGGGTGTCCAGTAAAAACAGCATGTATGTTTAGAATAAAAGGGCTTAGGAAGACGCGATGTCAGAGAGTATATACGTCACATTTTCTTCAGCTGACTGCACTAAGCACTCAGTATCAACCCCTGACCTTGATTAATTCTCCCGTATCGGCCTTCATTTAAAAATAACTATAACACATGGGCTGAAAAGTCCCGGGCCTAACAAAGAAAACACGGTTTTTTTGGTTCAAAATTAGCTTTATTCATCAACGTAATCTCCATCAAGAGCAACGCAATCATTCCAGCTCCGCTCTAACATTTCAATACCACTTTTGTAGAACGATTTATCTTTTGCCTCAAAATAGGCCTCAGTTTCAGCGATAACCTCTTCATTCGTGCGAAATTTCTTACCGGCGAGCATTTTTTTCAGGTCTGCGAACAGCCAGTAGTCGCTGGGAGCCAAATCTGGCGAATACGGTGGATGTGGGAGCAATTCGAAGTTCAATTCATGTAGTTTTGCCATTGTTTTGATTGACTTGCGACACGGTGCGTTGTCTTGATGAAACAAAATTTTTTTCTTTGCCATATGCGGTCGTTTCTTTGCAATTTCGGCCTTCAAACGCTCCAATAATGCTATATAATATTCACTGCTGATGGTATTTCCTTTCTCAAGATAGTCGATGAATATTACACCACGCACATCCCAAAATACAGAGGCCATAACCTTTCCAGCCGATTGTTGTGCTTTCGGGCGCTTTGGACGAGGTTCACCAGTTGCTGTCCACTCAGATGACGATCGTTTTGATTCCGGAGTGAAGTGATGGATCCATGTTTCATCCATTGTCACATATCGACGCAAAAATTCCGGTTTGTTACGTTTAAACATGGCCAAACACTGCTCAGAATCATCAACACGTTCTTGTTTTTGATCAACAGTGAGCAAACGCGGCACCCACTTTGAACAGAGCTTTCTCATAGTCAAATGCTCATGCAATATAAAGCCAACACGTTCTTTTGATATCTTTACGATGTCAGCTAACTCACGCAACTCACTTTTTCGATCATTCAAAACGATTTTATGGATTTTTTGATGTTTTCTGGTGTTACCGCCTCATTTGGACGTCCACTGCGTTCTGCATCATCGGTGTCTCTACGACCACGTTTGAAGTCAGCAAACCAACGTTTTATTGTTGTTTCTGATGGAGGGGAGTCCCCATAACACATTTCAAGCCATTGCTTCGCTTGACCGGTATTTTTTCCCATCAAGAAGCAGTGTAAAATTAAAACACGAAATTGTTTTTGATCCATTGTTTTGAAAATAACAAAAGTAGCGTCACTCTTAGCACAATAAACTCACAAACTAATGAATAGAATATCATGAAATTTTTAACAGCTGTCTTTTGAAGGTTAGTATTAACTGAAAAAAAGGTGACTGCAATAAAACTAGCGCTATGTGTTAGGCCCCGGACTTTTCAGCCCATGTGTTATATCTGTTTGTGGTGATTATTTTTACTCTATACAGTCTCTCAAGTAAGAACGTGACCGCCCAAACAAATTATTTGCTTAATAACTTTATTCATAGTAAAAATCGAAAAAAAATTAGGTCAACAAACATAAACGGCTGCTAGGGCAAGACTGGATAAATTACTCTACCGATTTTTTCTACAAAATTGCGTTATATATTATAGAAGTGTAGTCGTATTTGATTACAAATGGTTCACGATTACTTTTAAGACGTAAAAACATGTTAATGATTCGGGAATAATTTTAATAAAAACATATTTCAAAAAATCTCGGAGTCATATCTCGAAAACGAAACGTTTTCCTATACTTTGAGGCTCTATCCTATCACATCTTAAACTCTTCGGGACGTGGAGTCAGGTACCTTATACATACATCAAAACTAAATAGTAGCAAAATTGGCGAAAATGAATATCAGTTATGGTAACGCAGATTTCGTTTATGGTTAGAATTCCCAAAACGGGTAGGAAATACATGTATATACGGGGTGGTATGGAAATCACTGCATATATTGGAACTGGCACCTCGTTGTAGGAAGATCGATTGCAGAAAATTCTCCTTAAATAGTGGATCTCAATAATAAAGTAAAAAATCGATTCTAAAGAAATGATGAAATGAAGATATTGTTTTCGCTTCGCCACTGGTAAACAAAACAACTAAGCAACATGGCCGATTGTTAACAATCGGTGAGATTTAACTCAGCGCATGCGCTTTGTACGAACAGCAACAATACACCTGAGCTAGTTAGTACAATTGCGGCCTTTCAGGTGCGGGTTGGTTTGGCGGTAATATCCAGTTTTGCTTTTTTTTTTTAATTTTTCAAAATTTTTCGAATTTAAAAAAAAAGTATTAAATGTGACCACACGAATCACCCGTTACAATATATGCAGTAATTTCTATAACAATCTATATAGTTAAATTAAAACTAGGGCTACTAGTAGCAGTTTAATAAACTAGGTTAACAATGTTTTTTATTAGTTCAGACGAGACTTCGGATTCCACTAAGCATGTTCTTTTTATCTTATTTTCTCGGTAGCCTAAGTATGTACATAAAACAAGTGGAGTATTAGAATTTAGTAAATAGCAAATAGACAAATACCGATTATAGGGTAAAATTACTTGATAAAAAATATCTTATTTAATTAACGCTGCTTGGTGCTACTGACGCAGATATAATTTTATTTACAATTAAATAATTTCTTCGAATTGAGTAATAATTAAAAATCAATTAAGTACTCGTAATCGATAATAAATGGTTAGAAGCCCACTTAACTGAAACCTATAGTCATTATTATTATTACTGTTTTGGGCTGTTAGTAGAAATTGTGTTTCTATTAAATAAGTTCATAATATTTTACATTAAAGACGTTGGCTAATTGGTACGAATTGTTATTTAATGGCACATTGTAGTTCGTGGGATAAGATCATGTAAAATTGGGGTTACTTTCCTACGTTTCTTCTACACTTAGATAAGGCATCTACAGGGATCTTTAATCTTCGAGATTTGAACACTGTGTGAATCCAGAGAGCTACGAGGGCTAAGTGTTTTATATCCCAGTACATGCCTTGGTCCTAGTTTTCTTCGGCCTAAAACCAAAAAATTTGTGATACGGGGTTTTTTGAGCCCTGCCTAAAATCTAAAACAATTACTCTGGCAAATATTTCGTATTTTATATACCGGGTATTTTTTGTCGTGCAGAAATCGGTGTTTAAATTATTACTCATATAACTCATGTGGCGTGTGTCACAATAATGGGTTATTATTTATTAGAACCTAAACTCCCATAAAAAGTAAAATACAGGTCAATTATGCGAAAGGTATTTATTTCATTTGATATTATCAACATCATCATCATTGTTAGCTTATTCCTTCCATAGTCGGATGTAAGCCTCCACAACTTGTCTCAAATGAGCTCTGTTGTTTACTTCTTGCATCCAATCGTGTCCCGCTAATCTTTTTATGTCGTCTTTCCATCTTGTCTGTGGTTTACCTCTCCATCTTTTATGTTTTCTAGGCCTTCATTCAACCATATGACGTGTCCATCTATTATCATTCTTCCTTGCGATATGCCGCGCCCAGTTCCACCTTAATATACATATTCGTTGTATCACATCTGTTACTTTTGATCTTCTTCGTATCTCGATGTTAAGAACACGATCTTGGGGTCTAATATTTAGCATCCTCTTCTCCATTGCTCTTTGGGTTACCTAGGGTTTATTTATTACACTTTTATTTACAACAAAATTGTAGTGAAATAAGATCCTGAGGGTAAAACATAGTGTAAAAATAAAAATTAAACATATTTCATTTTGTTTTTTGTGGACAGTGAAAAATCACAAGGTGCTAAATCCCGTAAAAAAGGTAATTAGTTCAACATACAGATTTTATGTCAAGCTAAAAATTGACAAAATATACCATAAGTAACGTTTAACTTGATGTATTATGGTCTAAAAAGCGCCTGCTGTCTGTATCACGATTGTTTCTGCTCAAAAAATTCCATTTTTGCGAATAATACTTGCTATTTATGATTTAATCAGTAGGAATTTATGACGAAGAAAATTATCAACATAACTTTTCGTGTTATCTGCAGTGAAGATTTTGCAATTCAGCACTTTTACGCATTGTTTATGGCTCATACTGAAAATACCATGTCTCGTCATCAGCAACAATTACTTTCAGGAAATTTGAAATGTTTCTACAGGCTCGTATGATTTTCCTGTCATCTTCTACTGTCAATTTGATTCCTTCTGATTTATTTTTCACAGTGAAATTTTCGTCTTACCGTAGCTTATTCACTTTTCATTTCCGGAGTTTACTAGTGACATCGACTAGAATTTCCCAACCTGGGGTGCCTGGTTAATAATTATGCTGTAGAAGAATATCATATTAAACTATAATGGATTAAAAGAAAATAAACTGCAAAAGTACTCGTATATGTTGACGCATTTATTACTTTTGTTTTTTTTCATAACGCTATAATCATGGCTTTGACAATACAGAAAAATAATAAAAAATAACCGGTCAAGTGCAAGTTGAACAGAAACAGAACTTTTTCACACTTCCACCTGAAATCGATCTAATTATTAACTTCGTAGTATTTAGAATATGCATTCAGCTGGCTAAAAGTGTAGTCTTAAATAATGAAATGTAATAAATTCTATTTTAATTTAAAATTTTCGTTTATGTTTAATAAAAAAAAAACCGGTCAAGTGCAAGTTAAACTTGCGCAATTAGTGTTCCGTACGATGATTGCTTTTGAAATAAAAAATTTTGTTACAGAGGTATAAAATGATCAGGGACTTCACAAAACACAACCCAAATGAGTTTTCAACAAAGGTTGTTTCCAAACTTTACTGAAATCTGATGACCTTGAAATTTTTGTTTTTTTATGTACCAGATAAATTATTAAAGGTAATGCACTCGTGATAATTTTCGTTCAATCTACACCCCGTGGAGAATATTCCAGAATTTTTTCAAAATTTTTTGGTAAGTACTTTTTGAGATAAAGCGGGGGGACAGCGATTTTTCGCGATTTTTTAAAAATAATACAAAGAAAAGTGCGCGCAAGTATTACATTATATATATATATATATATATATATATATATATATATATATATATATATATATATATATATATATTTTACTCGTGTTTTCACAAGCTTTCATTTGACACCACACTCGATGACCTAGTAAAAAAATTTTTTTTTCACTTCCGATTTCACCCCCCAAAACTAACCCCTTAAGTCAAAATTTAACTTTCAAAACTACATAGCTCTGATGAGGCCATCAATTCCTATATTATTACCAAATTTCAACTTTCTATGTCAAATAGTTTCGGAGAAAATCAAGTGTGACAGACAGACAGACAGACACCGAGGTGATCTTATAAGTGTTCCGTACGGAACACTTAAAACATGATATTAAGTAGCTAACCTCAAGCCTCAATTTCTACTAACTAGTTTTATTTATACTGGTCATGTTCTTAACATCTTGGATTTTAGTAGACCCTGTAGAAATGATTACTGACGCGGGAGTTAGTTACTTGATTTCCAGGTATATTACTTCATTCTAGGGTAGAAACTCAGATGATGGGCCTGTGATAAATGAACGACTAAATAATATTACATATGAAACTATTGTGAAATAAATATTTTCTACAGAACACCTTTGTATAGAAGATAGGAAACCTATACGCTCGTCGCTGTAATTCCTCAAATCTTAACTGTACCAGGAAAAATTTTAATAATCCTAGTGAAACTATATGATAAAATCTGTAGACGTCAAATTAGGACTACGTGGAAGTTGAGCTACGACCCTTTACGATCAGAGTGTCAAATTAACTCTTTAAAATTTATTTATATTACCTCAAAACCCTTATCCTGCTTTTGGATGAGCTATTACAGTACCTTATTGTTTACATTTATAATAATTTAAGACGATATCTATAAATATAACCATTTCTGTTGATTATCATTTCTAGAATTAAAAAATATAACTATAAAGAAAGCATAACAATCACATCCTTTTCCTTTCTTTGTTTATATATAGATAAATTAATAAAATCTCACCATAAATTACCTTAAATAATTACAATGTTTCTAACTTTCAAAGATTTAATTTATTAAAATGAATTGATTATATTTAACTTCATCAAAGATTTATGATCCGTTTGCAATTATATGGTTCAGTGAATGTTGATTATATGGTAATAATTATTATTATTTTATTCAGTAATTTAATTAACTCTTGTCTTCCTCTAAGTAATTCTGACCACAAATAATAACTTTTCTTTAATTGGTATAATTATATCGAAAAGCAATACTAAAACAGAAAAAAAATTCTCTAGTATTTTTGGCTTAGTTAATGGTGAAATGTGTTGTCTGAGTTGCAATTAAAATACCAGCAAAGAAACATTTTTTGTAAAGTAAATCCCAAGATATAAGATCCTGCCTTTATGCTTTTTCAATGGGGCAATAGACGACCCTATCAAGGTTTTATGCATAGTTGCCAGGTGTTACGAGAAACGTATTTTTATTTTACCTGCTTTGTATACCGCCCTCACTTGCACCTGCAATCATATTGGATCTATTTTTACCTATATATTTACTACCTGGCAACCCGGTTTGGAGCCCTTTAAATATTTGATAATATAGACCTAATGACCACATGTCCCCATTAAGATTCGAAAGATACTTTTTATTATTTTTATTTTTAGTTTTACTTACAACTTACAACGTAACGGTTCTATTTTAATTATGTGGCGTCTGTGGGAAAATTGCAATAGAAAACATTTATCTCTTGACGCTAAACAAATAGTGAAAAATGTTTACGACAGTTTGGTAAAAAGAAATTTGAATAAACAAAGTGCTTTGCAAGAAACCAGAGAACTAATAGAAACCCCAATTTCTACGATTAAGGGTATTGTAGGAAAACCACCATTCAGGAACAGGAAAAAACGGAAAAAAAATTTTTAAATGCATCGTGTAGACGATTGTGAAAAAGACGCCATCAGAAGAAAAATATATTTTATGTATAAAGAGCAGTTGGTGCCGACACTAGACAAAATAAAATTAAGACTGGTGCAGGACGGGACCAATATATGTACATTGTGGCCGATGAACCCTTTACAGAATTCTCTTAAAAATGGGATTCACGTTCCGAAAAATCAACAAAAGGCAAGTAGTGATGGAGTCACAAAGATTACGAATCTTGCGACATACTTATTTACAAGAAATTAAAAAGCATCGATCAGAAAATTGGCCAATAATTTACCTTGACGAAACATGGTTCGATACCCATGACACTGTGTAAAAAGTGTGGGTTGACAGCAGTACAAAATGTCAGACTAACGCACCTTCAAATAAAGGTAAACGAATAACCATTTTGCATGCTGGATCTGAAAAGAGCTGGGTTTCAAATTGTCTACTATTATCTGCAAAAAACATACAAGATTCTAGTTTGGACTATCACGAAGACACGACCGCAGAACTTTTTGAAAATTGGTTTCAAAATTCCCTTTTGCCAAATGTTCCCGAACAGGGTGTTATAGTTATGGACAATGCAAGTTACCATAGTCGCCTACTAAAGAAGGTTCCTAATGCAGCCAACACCAAATCGGAAATACAGGAATACATGGAAAATGACATTTATTTTTACTTTAGTTATAAAAAAGTGATCTTTTGGAAGTTTTGAAAGACTAAATTGAAAAAGAAATATGTTTGTGATAGTATGGCTGAGAAAATGGGACAAACTGTTTTGCGGCTTCGTCCGTATTATTGTGTGTTTAATCCAATTGAACATATTTGGCAAGAAGTTAAATCAAAAATAAGGGCACAACATGTTTCTCCGACTTTAAGCGTGTCAGGGGTTGAATTACTAAAAAAAAGTTATAAATGATATACCTTGTGAAAGCTGGAAGAATTCCATTCAGCACGTTATTAAAGTTGCGGATTCATATATTTATGTAAATAATATAAAACCACTGATAATTACCTCAGCTGATGACAGTGATAGTGAGACCGATTTAGGCTTAAGTTAAAATATATTTTTATTAATATAATATGTCATCTCTTGTAAACCGCATTCATTCAAACTGTATATTTGTACTTCTTATCCATTTGCTTTTACATGCCTCTATAAATAAACATCTCCAAAAACACTTATAATTTTATTTATTTGCATTAATGAATAAAATTCTTAAGTCCATCTCTGCAACCTATCATAAACAAAAGGTCAGAATTTTTATATTGCCCACTTAAAACGGCAAAAATCAGAATCTTATATTTTGGGATAGACTATAGGAAATTTAAAATGATGACCGACAAAACCTTAGCGCTTGCAGGAAGATTAATTTTAATATCCTTTTTTACCGGTTTATTAATAAATAAAAAAAAATTCTGCTTTTGGATGAGCTATTACAGTACAATACTGTTTACATTTATAATTATTTAAGACCATACTAAATCTATAAATATTACCGTTCCTGTTCATTATCATTTCTAGAATTAAATAACCGATCAAGTGCAAGTTGAACTTGCCCAGTTAGTGTTCCGTACGTTGATTGCCGGACAGCCACCGAAGTGATCTTATGAGTGTTCCGTACGAACACTAAAAATATAACTATAAAGAAAGCAAAACAATGACATCCTTTTCCTTTCTTGTTCTATATGTAGATAGATTAATAAAATCCCACCATAAATTACATTAAATAATTACAATGTTTGTAACTTTCAAACGCAGATTTCTTTATGAGATTTAATTTATTAAAATGAATTGAGTATATTTAACTTCATCAAAGATTTATGAACCATTTGCAATTATACGGTTCAGAGAATGTTAATTATATGGGGATAATCTTTTATTATTCCTCTGACCAGTCGTCTAAGCACTTCTGAGCATAAATAATGATTTTTCGATTGAAAAATTTTTAATCTTTAATTGGTATTATTATATTATAAATCAATATTAAAACACAAAAAAAATCTGTGGTATTTTTGGCTTAGTTAATAGTGAAATGTGTTGTCTGATCCGTAATTAAAATATTTGAAGAAAAATATAACTTTGTTCTAAACTGTGCCCTGATGACTTTATTACGGACGTTTTTCACAGGGTTGGGATACGAATTTTATGACATTTCTATTCATTTCTCCGATAAGAAAAATTATTTTATTTATTTGTTCACTTTGTAAACTTTTATTTAGATAGATTGGTAAAAAAAAACTCATTGATACACTTATCCCCTTTCCTTATATGACTACATAATGATAGGGAGTAAAAATTCCCTAGAGATAGCAGTACAAACAAAAAACCGCATGATTTTCAGTTAGTGTCAACTCTTAGAAGATTCAAGTAAAATTTTCATGATATTTTGTTTGCGGGTTACAGATGTTTGAGTTGATTTTTGAAAAACGATAGAACAAAAAAGATTTTGTGTGTTGATTAAACATTGATTTTTAATGGCCAAAATCCATTCAGAATCCAAGAATGGTTTAAGAACTGTTATTACACATCTGATCCGTCGAAACCAACTATATGTCGATGGTTTAGTAAACTGAAATGTGGTCGTACGAGTACCGATGATGTACCACGTTCCGTGTTATATGAGGCATTCACTTCAAAAAACATTTAAAAAATCCACCAATGACCGCAAAGTAAAAGGGAGGGAGATAGCTGACATCGTGAAGACAGCATCAGAAAGCGTGGGGCATATTTTGCATGAATATTTGTATATGAACAAGCTGTGCCCGTTGGGTGCCACGCCTTCTCACGATTGATTAAAAATAGCGATATGTCGAAGATTCAGAACGATGTTTGGCACTGTTTCGGCTTAATCCAAAAGAGTTTTTGCGTTGATTCGTAACAATGGTATGGCTCCACCACGACATGCCTCCGTCCAACAGGCAGTCTGCAGAATCGCAGGACGCGCATGAAAGCCAACCGCAGCGTCAAAAACACAAACATCAGCTGGAAAGGATTTGGCAAGTATTTTTTTGGGATGCGTATGAAATAATACTGATCGACTATCTTGAGGAGGAGCTAATAATCACCGGAGTGATTTATTGGTCCGTTTGAATGGTGAAATCAAGAAAAAAAGGTTGCATTTAGTGAAGACTAAGTGTTGTTTCACCAAGATAATGCACCGGCTCACAACTCCAACTGGGTAAAATTAGACCAATGAATCGCTTCCTAATCCATTGTATTCACCAGATCTGGCCCTCAGCGAGCAGAAAAAATATTTCTGTGTTATTCATAAAATTAACGAAACTTGAATGATTGATTAAACTTCTTGGACATTAGTTATATATGTAGTGTAACTTAAGATAATGATAACTAGATTCACTAAAAGGGTCTAAAATGTAGTTCCTCTCGAGTTGTTACGAAATTCAAAACTTCATGTTCTCCAGTGGATTTTGGCTTGTGACACTGTCATATTTCATATCGTAAATACCAGTAAAGAAACATTTTTTGCAGGAAATTTAAAACGATGGTCGACTAAACCTTAGCGCTTGCTGGACGACTAATTTTAATATAATTTTTTACCGGTTTAGTAATAAATAAAAAAGAAATGACCCCGCAGGTTTCTTATGGGAAGTGGCCCTCGGTGAAATTGTCTGAAATCGATATATGTTATTCCTCTCGAGCTGCTGATCAAAAGTTTCCATGGGCACAAAGTCGGAAAATGGACAGTTTCGCAGGTAGAAAGACGATTTTCGGAGATCTTGTTGACAACAGCGTAGAGCCGTGAGGTTGTTTATGTGCCGTTCTCCGGGGTATACGGGGGTTTTTTCGGTCGCTGATTCCAAATCAAAATGACATTGTCAAAAAGCTGAAAACTAGCCTTATTTCTAATAAAATGGGACTCATCCTAATCAAGCATCCCAATCGTGAGAGGCACGGGGACGCCCAGTAAACAAGCACCCCAAAGGAAACAGACATCTACTACGTCCACGTCGTGGCTCTCGGGTAATGCTAAAAGTAGATAAAACAAACATCTGATATATATTTTGGTGAACATTTTGCTACAAGTAAAGTGAGTGGTCATTTTGTTGGTAGCTGCCAAGTTTCAAATTTCACTTTTGACACCGGAATTGGAATCAGCGACCGTAACAACGACCCGATGTATATTCTGATGGGCATTTTATTAGAAATAAGGCGAATTGACAGTTTTTTGACAGCTGATAACTGTCAGATGTCATTTTTGACGCCAGATTTGGAATCAGCAACCAAAAAAAAACCTCCGTATACTTCGGAGAACGGCGTATAAACAACCTCATGGCACTACGCTGTTGTCGAGAAGATCTCCGAAAATCGTCTTTTTACCCCCGATGTCTGAAAAATTGTCCATTTTCCGACTTTGTGCCCATGGAAATTTTTTATCAGGAGCTCGAGAGGAACAACATATATCGATTTCAGACAATTTCATTCTTGCCAATTTAGACTTCTAATTACCAAATTACACTAGTTTTAATGTTAGACATTTTTAGTGAATCAGTCAGTTAAAATTTAACTTTTTAAACTTACCTATATAAGTAGTCAGTAAGTCAATAGATAATTGATAAATGTGCATTCATAGTTGCGCATACTATATATTAATAGCGTGTAAAACTTTGAACAATAATAAAAAGAACTTGCACTTTCCTTTTTATCTTATTATTATTAATTTTACTTTAAATACTTTTTAATTCGTGTACTTTCATATAGCACAAATTACCTTAGAATAATAATTTAATCGTCATTCAACTTCTCTTGCTTTCTAAATAATTCACGAAACGCTGCCGCTGCTTTAGATAATTTACCTTTATTTTATAGACTAATAATAGTGTTTAGTTAAATAACAGTAGCTCTCATACCCCGTAATTCTAATGAAATTAATCTCTATTTATATAAAATGCAACGTCTATCGGTATGTGTGTATGTATATATTTGAATGCAATCTGAGAACGAATAATGTCATCTCTATACAGGTGTGTTTTACGCATAGGAAGTCATCTGGCGACTTACAGGTGCTAAACTAGATGAATACGGCAACTAATTCAACAAATAACCTTAGATACTGTACTGACTTAGCCGTTACTTGATGGAGATCCATAATAATTAGGAATAAAAATTTTAAACAAATGTTTAAGATCAAGATGTTTATTATTGCTGACGATTGTTTCGACACACTGTGTCTTCTTCTCGAGCACGATGTAAATTAACTAACAAAGTATGTTTCAGAATACATAGTTTACCTAATTACAAGTACTAAATTCATTAGCAATATTTACCTTAATACCTAGAACAAGTTCAATAAAGGTGACCCTCCCCCATCTAATTGATCGTTGAGTAATAGACCTGAGGAGTTTTTCTGATTAATTTCTGCCTGTTCTAAACAATTCAGTAATTTTCCTTTCTTTCCGTTATGCAAAATTTTGAAATCTTCATTGAATGAGATTTGTTATTTTTCATTCTAAAGCTTTGTTTATGGTCGTTTATTCTTTTATAAAAAGGTCTGCCTGTTTGTCCTATATACGTTTTATTGCAAGTGCCACAGCATAATTCGTAAACCCCCGATTTATTTTCTTTTTTTGTTTTACTTTTATTATTTTTAATACGTCGAGATAATGTGTTATTTGTACGGAAAGCGATATTTACATGATTTCTATGGAAAAAATTTTGAATTTTATTAGTTAATTTTCCGATTTAAGTGAGTGTATGAAATTTTTCTTTGTTTAGTTGTTTGTACGGGTACACCAGTCCTTTTTTAAATTGTTTTTTCATTAAAATATTATCTATGAAGTCGCTCCTGTATCCATTGTTTAAACTAATTTGTTTTATAATATGTAATTCTTTCTGAAATTTTTCTTCCGTTAATGGTGTATTTATTAGTCTATGGATGAAACTATTATAAGCCGAGATTTTATGGGTGAACGGGTGGTTAGAATTAGCGTGTATAGTTATATCTGAGTATGTTGGTTTATGGAAGATTTCAAAATCGTGTTCATTCATTTTGTTTGATATTTTTAAATCTAGGAAATTAATCGATTTATTTTTTTTCCATTTCTGTTGTAAAAGTAATATTATTATGAAGTTGGTTAATATAATCTAGAAAAATTTTTAATTGTCGATCTGGACCTATAAAGCAAGTCAAAATATCATCTACATACCGGTACCAATAAAAGAAATTTTTGAAAAGATGAGAATTACTGATTTGTTCTTCTAAATGGTCCATGAAAATTTCAGATAAAATTGGACTAAGAGGGTTTCCCATTATTAAACCTTTCTTACTTATGTAGATGTTATCGTTAAATTCGAAATAATTCTGATCTAAGCACAATGTTAAGAAATCTAATATTCCTTGTTTAATTATTGGGTTAACATTATTTTTATTGAGTAATCTTTGGACCAAATTTATAGCGTCTGATGGTGGTATACTACAGTCCCTGGCCAAATTATTAGACGCACTGTATTTTTTTTAGTAATTTTATGTTTCTTAAGAGTTTTTATGCAATAATGATATATTTAAACTACAATATTATTGATTTTTATTTAAAAGAATTGTTGTAGACTACATATTTGTATTTATTTTTAACATATGGCAACACTGTGTTGACAAAGTGATACATGAACGTAAAGAAGTACAAACCTGTATCAGTCGCGATCGGAATCGAGTCAGGTACGGACGTGTTTCTGTGGCTTTATGGACTGTGATTGTTTGTTTAACAGTTTTATACTACTCAGTTATTAGTTTATTTTGTATGCAGTGTTTTAAAAAAGTAATTGGACTATTTTCATTATGGGTAGAAAAGGCGATCTTTCACCACGTAAAAAAGCTGAAGTGAAGGCCCTTGTGATTGCGAAAACATTTACAAACCGAGAAATATCACGAAGATTGGAGGTCTCTGAAGCTAGTGTACGACGCATAAAAAAGAAAATTGAGTCAGGGAAGGAATAAAGCCCGAAAAGAAAGAAAAGATGCGGTAGAAAAAACAATTTTCACTCCACGGTCAGAGAGATGTTTGAAGAAAATTTGTGTAGAAAACAGATTTGCTACCACAAAGGTAATAAAATCACAACTCCAGGATGCTAGCGTAAATGCTTCTGAGCGCACTGTTCGAAGAAAATTGAAAGAATTAGATTTTAAGGCCTGTCGCCCCGCCAGGAAGCCCAAGTTAACAGCTGCAATGAAAGCAAAGCGCCTGAAGTGGGTCAAACAATGGCAAGACAAAGATGTGGGCTTCTGGAGATCGGTAAGATACAGCAATTTAATCAATAATTGATACATTATTATCATTTTCAGTTAAATAAAGCAAATAAACATGGAAGTTTATATATTTTTTCCTATTTTTGACAGGTCTGCTTCAGTGACGAAAGCACATTCGAAATTTTGCAGAATAAAGCTCAGTATGTGCGTCGTCGTCATGGAGAAAAGTTTCATCCTGATTGTGTCGTCCCGACGGTTAAACATCCCACCAAAGTGATGATTTGGTCAGTCATCAGCGGCAAGGGCACTGGACGTCTGTACGTCGTCAAAGGAATAATGAGGCAAGATCAGTACAAAGAAGTATTACAAAATCGGTTGATTCCGCAGCTCAGAGAATGGTTTCCAAATGGGGAACCATTCACTTTTATGCAAGATGGAGCTCCCTGCCACACTGCTCGATCTGTTAAAGCTTTTTTGGCAGAAAAAAAAATATCCCTCTGTTGGATTGGCCCTGATATGAACTCCATTGAAAATGTGTGGGAGCTGATGAAAAGAGAAGTGGCTAAAGATGTGATTACCAACAAAACCCAGCTCCTAGAAAAGATTATTCATGTGTGGAATCATCATCCTCAAATGCATCAGACAGTACAATCTTGCATTGATAGCATGCCGCGCAGAATTAAAGCTTTGATAGCGGCTAAAGGTGGCTCAACTAAATATTGACTTTTACTAACATTAATTTCACTTTTCTTTAAAACTTAATAAACTTATGCTTTTCTAAATTAATGCTGTTTTATTTATGTCAAATAAATAGGTAATTGATTGGATAATATAAAAATAAAAAAACAAATCAATTTAAAAATAATAAAACGGTACAATATCACTCGGTAATTAATATTTTACATGAAATCTTGCAGTGCGTCTAATAATTTGGCCAGGGACTGTAGGAAAATGATTTTGTACATCAAACGATATAAATCTGGAGTTACTTGGTATAATTAAGCATTTTCACAGAGAATGAAAAATTTAGACTTGTCTCGATGAACCCTCAAGTTCCAAAACTATATTCTCTTATTAAATTACATAAAAATAACCCACCAATTCGTCCGGTAGTTTCATACATAACAGCGCTAGCTTTTTCTTTATCAAATAAATTGATTGAGGTTTTTGACAAAATATTGTAAATTCATACCTAAATATAGTATTAAAAATAGTAATGAATTGATAGCAAAAATTAATCCGTTAATTATACCAAGTAACTCCAGATTTATATCGTTTAATGTACAAAAACTTTTTCCTAGTATACCACCATCAGACGCTATAAATTTGGTTCAAAGATTACTCAATAAAAATAATGTTAACCTAATAATTAAACAAGAAATATTAGATATCTTAACATTGTGCTTAGATCAGAATTATTTCGAATTTAACGATAATATATACATAAGTAGGAAAGGTTTAATAATGGGAAACCTTCTTAGTCCAATTTTATCTGAAATCTTCATGGACCATTTAAAAGAAACAAGTCAGTAATTCTCATCTTTTTAAAAATTTCTTTTATTGGTAGCGGTATGTAGATGATATTTTGACTTGCTTTACAGGCACAAATCGACAATTAAAACTTTTTCTAAATTATATTAACCAACTTCATAATGATATTACTTTTACAACAGAAATAGAAACAAATAAATCGATTAATTTCCTAGATTTAAAAATATCAAACAAAATGAATGAACACGATTTTGAAATCTTCCATAAACCAACATACTCAGATATAACTATACACGCTAATTCTAACCACCTGTTCACCCATAAAATCTCGGCTTATAATAGTTTCATCCATAGACTAATAAATACACCATTAACGGAAGAAAAATTTCAGAACGAATTACATATTATAAAACAAATTAGTTTAAACAATGGATACTGTACCTATAAAGCAAGTCAAAATATCATCTACATACCGGTACCAATAAAAGAAATTTTTGAAAAGATGAGATTTACTGATTTGTTCTTCTAAATGGTCCATGAAAATTTCAGATAAAATTGGACTAAGAGGGTTTCACATTATTAAACTTTTCTTACTTATGTAGATGTTATCGTTAAATTCGAAATAATTCTGATCTAAGCACAATGTTAAGATATCTAATATTTCTTGTTTAATTATTGGGTTAACATTATTTTTATTGAGTAATCTTTGGACCAAATTTATAGCGTCTGATGGTGGTATACTAGGAAAAAGATTTTGTACATCAAACGATATAAATCTGGAGTTACTTGGTATAATTAAGCATTTTCACAGAGAATGAAAAATTTAGACTTGTCTCGATGAACCCTCAAGTTCCAAAACTATATTCTCTTATTAAATTACATAAAAATAACCCACCAATTCGTCCGGTAGTTTCATACATAACAGCGCTAGCTTTTTCTTTATCAAATAAATTGATTGAGGTTTTGACAAAATATTGTAAATTCATACCTAAATATAGTATTAAAAATAGTAATGAATTGATAGCAAAAATTAATCCGTTAATTATACCAAGTAACTCCAGATTTATATCGTTTAATGTACAAAAACTTTTTCCTAGTATACCACCATCAGACGCTATAAATTTGGTTCAAAGATTACTCAATAAAAATAATGTTAACCTAATAATTAAACAAGAAATATTAGATATCTTAACATTGTGCTTAGATCAGAATTATTTCGAATTTAACGATAATATATACATAAGTAGGAAAGGTTTAATAATGGGAAACCTTCTTAGTCCAATTTTATCTGAAATCTTCATGGACCATTTAAAAGAACAAGTCAGTAATTCTCATCTTTTTAAAAATTTCTTTTATTGGTAGCGGTATGTAGATGATATTTTGACTTGCTTTACAGGCACAAATCGACAATTAAAACTTTTTCTAAATTATATTAACCAACTTCATAATGATATTACTTTTACAACAGAAATAGAAACAAATAAATCGATTAATTTCCTAGATTTAAAAATATCAAACAAAATGAATGAACACGATTTTGAAATCTTCCATAAACCAACATACTCAGATATAACTATACACGCTAATTCTAACCACCTGTTCACCCATAAAATCTCGGCTTATAATAGTTTCATCCATAGACTAATAAATACACCATTAACGGAAGAAAAATTTCAGAACGAATTACATATTATAAAACAAATTAGTTTAAACAATGGATACTGTACCTATAAAGCAAGTCAAAATATCATCTACATACCGGTACCAATAAAAGAAATTTTTGAAAAGATGAGATTTACTGATTTGTTCTTCTAAATGGTCCATGAAAATTTCAGATAAAATTGGACTAAGAGGGTTTCACATTATTAAACTTTTCTTACTTATGTAGATGTTATCGTTAAATTCGAACAAATAATTCTGATCTAAGCACAATGTTAAGATATCTAATATTTCTTGTTTAATTATTGGGTTAACATTATTTTTATTGAGTAATCTTTGGACCAAATTTATAGCGTCTGATGGTGGTATACTAGGAAAAAGATTTTGTACATCAAACGATATAAATCTGGAGTTACTTGGTATAATTAAGCATTTTCACAGAGAATGAAAAATTTAGACTTGTCTCGATGAACCCTCAAGTTTCAAAACTATATTCTCTTATTAAATTACATAAAAATAACTCACCAATTCGTCCGGTAGTTTCATACATAACAGCGCTAGCTTTTTCTTTATCAAATAAATTGATTGAGGTTTTGACAAAATATTGTAAATTCATACCTAAATATAGTATTAAAAATAGTAATGAATTGATAGCAAAAATTAATCCGTTAATTATACCAAGTAACTCCAGATTTATATCGTTTAATGTACAAAAACTTTTTCCTAGTATACCACCATCAGACGCTATAAATAATTTGGTCCAAAGATTACTCAATAAAAATAATGTTAACCTAATAATTAAACAAGAAATATTAGATATCTTAACATTGTGCTTAGATCAGAATTATTTCGAATTTAACGATAACATATACATAAGTAGGAAAGGTTTAATAATGGGAAACCTTCTTAGTCCAATTTTATATGAAATCTTCATGGACCATTTAAAAGAACAAGTCAGTAATTCTCATCTTTTTAAAAATTTCTTTTATTAGTAGCGGTATGTAGATGATATTTTGACTTGCTTTACAGGCACAAATCGACAATTAAAACTTTTTCTAGATTATATAACCAACTTCATAATGATATTACTTTTACAACAGAAATAGAAACAAATAAATCGATTAATTTCCTAGATTTAAAAATATCAAACAAAATGAATGAACACGATTTTGAAATCTTCCATAAACCAACATACTCAGATATAACTATACACGCTAATTCTAACCACCTGTTCACCCATAAAATCTCGGCTTATAATAGTTTCATCCATAGACTAATAAATACACCATTAACGGAAGAAAAATTTCAGAAAGAATTACATATTATAAAACAAATTAGTTTAAACAATGGATACTGTACCTATAAAGCAAGTCAAAATATCATCTACATACCGGTACCAATAAAAGAAATTTTTGAAAAGATGAGAATTACTGATTTGTTCTTCTAAATGGTCCATGAAAATTTCAGATAAAATTGGACTAAGAGGGTTTCCCATTATTAAACTTTTCTTACTTATGTAGATGTTATCGTTAAATTCGAAATAATTCTGATCTAAGCACAATGTTAAGATATCTAATATTTCTTGTTTAATTATTGGGTTAACATTATTTTTATTGAGTAATCTTTGGACCAAATTTATAGCGTCTGATGATGGTATACTAGGAAAAAGATTTTGTACATCAAACGATATAAATCTGGAGTTACTTGTTATAATTAAGCATTTTCACAGAGAATGAAAAATTTAGACTTGTCTCGATGAACCCTCAAGTTCCAAAACTATATTCTCTTATTAAATTACATAAAAATAACTCACCAATTCGTCCGGTAGTTTCATACATAACAGCGCTAGCTTTTTCTTTATCAAATAAATTGATTGAGGTTTTGACAAAATATTGTAAATTCATACCTAAATATAGTATTAAAAATAGTAATGAATTGATAGCAAAAATGAATCCGTTAATTATACCAAGTAACTCCAGATTTATATCGTTTAATGTACAAAAACTTTTTCCTAGTATACCACCATCAGACGCTATAAATTTGGTCCAAAGATTACTCAATAAAAATAATGTTAACCTAATAATTAAACAAGAAATATTAGATATCTTAACATTGTGCTTAGATCAGAATTATTTCGAATTTTACGATAACATATACATAAGTAGGAAAGGTTTAATAATGGGAAACCTTCTTAGTCCAATTTTATCTGAAATCTTCATGGACCATTTAAAAGAACAAGTCAGTAATTCTCATCTTTTTAAAAATTTCTTTTATTGGTAGCGGTATGTAGATGATATTTTGACTAGCTTTACAGGCACAAATCGACAATTAAAACTTTTTCTAGATTATATTAACCAACTTCATAATGATATTACTTTTACAACAGAAATAGAAACAAATAAATCGATTAATTTCCTAGATTTAAAAATATCAAACAAAATGAATGAACACGATTTTGAAATCTTCCATAAACCAACATACTCAGATATAACTATACACGCTAATTCTAACCACCTGTTCACCCATAAAATCTCGGCTTATAATAGTTTCATCCATAGACTAATAAATACACCATTAACGGAAGAAAAATTTCAGAAAGAATTACATATTATAAAACAAATTAGTTTAAACAATGGATACTGTACCTATAAAGCAAGTCAAAATATCATCTACATACCGGTACCAATAAAAGAAATTTTTGAAAAGATGAGAATTACTGATTTGTTCTTCTAAATGGTCCATGAAAATTTCAGATAAAATTGGACTAAGAGGGTTTCCCATTATTAAACCTTTCTTACTTATGTAGATGTTATCGTTAAATTCGAAATAATTCTGATCTAAGCATAATGTTAAGATATCTAATATTTCTTGTTTAATTATTGGGTTAACATTATTTTTATTGAGTAATCTTTGGACCAAATTTATAGCGTCTGATGGTGGTATACTAGGAAAAAGATTTTGTACATCAAACGATATAAATCTGGAGTTACTTGGTATAATTAAGCATTTTCACAGAGAATGAAAAATTTAGACTTGTCTCGATGAACCCTCAAGTTCCAAAACTATATTCTCTTATTAAATTACATAAAAATAACTCACCAATTCGTCCGGTAGTTTCATACATAACAGCGCTAGCTTTTTCTTTATCAAATAAATTGATTGAGGTTTTTACAAAATATTGTAAATTCATACCTAAATATAGTAAAAATAGTAATGAATTGATAGCAAAAATTAATCCGTTAATTATACCAAGTAACTCCAGATTTATATCGTTTGATGTACAAAATCTTTTTCCTAGTATACCACCATTAGATATCTTAACATTGTGCTTAGATCAGAATTATTTCGAATTTAACGATAACACATATACATAAGTAGGAAAGATTTAATAATGGGAAACCTTCTTAGTCCAATTTTATCTGAAATCTTCATGGACCATTTAGAAGAACAAATCAGTAATTCTCATCTTTTTAAAAATTTCTTTTATTGGTACCGGTATGTAGATGATATTTTGACTTGCTTTACAGGCACAAATCGACAATTAAAAATTTTTCTAGATTATATTAACCAAGTTCATAATAATATTACTTTTACAACAGAAAGAAATAGAAACAAATAAATCGATTAATTTCCTAGATTTAAAAATATCAAACAAAATGAATGAACACGATTTTGAAATCTTCCATAAACCAACATACTCAGATATAACTATACACGCTAATTCTAACCACCCGTTCACCCATAAAATCTCGGCTTATAATAGTTTCATCCATACACTAATAAATACACCATTAACGAAAAAAAATTTTCAGAAAGAATTACATATTATAAAACAAATTAGTATAAACAATGGATACCGGAGCGATTTCGTAGATAATATTTTTTAATGAAAAAACAATTTAAAAAAAATATAGTACTGGTGTACCCGTACAAACAACTAAACAAAGAAAAATTTCATACACTCACTTATACAGGAAAATTAACTAATAAAATTCAAAATTTTTTCCATAGAAATCATGTAAATATCGCTTTCTGTACAAATAATACATTATCTCGACATATTAAAAATAATAAAAGTAAAACAAAAAAAGATAATAAATCGGGGGTTTACGAATTATGCTGTGGCAGTTGCAATAAAACGTATATAGGACAAACGGGCAGACCTTTTTATAAAAGAATAAACGAACATAAACAAAGCTTTAGAATGAAAAATAACAAATCTCATTACGCCAAACATTTAACAGAGGAAAATCACACATTCAATGAAGATTTCAAAATTTTGCATAACGGACAGAAAGGAAAATTACTGAATTGGTGGCTGAACAGGTAGAAATTAATCAGAAAAATCCTCAGGTCTATTACTCAACGATCAATTGGATGGGGGAGGGTCTCCTTTATTGAACTTATTCTAGGTATTAAGGTAAATATTGTTAATGAATTTAGTACTTGTAATTAGGTAAACTATGTATTCTGAAACATACTTTGTTAGTTAATTTACATCGTGCTCCAGAAGAAGACACAGTGTGTCGAAACAATTGTCAGCAATAATAAACATAAGTGGTGATCTTAAACATTTGTTTAAATTTTTATTCCCAGTTAATAACCTTAGACCTTGCTCAAAAGCTCGTCAACTTGTGTCGTATTGAATTTACAAAAGCTCAAACTTCCTGTCAAAATGTTGTAAATGGTCGATTTTGGAATCGCCAATTCTTCTTCAGTCATTCAGATAGAAGAAAAATGAATTATCGCGGACACGTTCTTACTTGTTAGACTGTATACAAGCAAAATATTAGAAGTGTTATGATAAAAATGACCTAATAAGGACTTATGTACCACCAAGCGATTTAATCTGTTTCTTGATCCAACTTGACCTGTGTAGGTAGCTTTAAAACTAAATTCACTTTTCTCCTGAAACTCATATACTTCATTTCTTACAGGCTCAAGCAGTGATAGTATCATAGGCATTGCTGAGATCACAGAAAACAAGGGACTATGGAAGATGTTAGTGGCTGAATTTATTGGAACTCTTATTCTGGTTACAGTGGGCTGTGGATCATGTATTGTAGCACCCACCATAGTACAAATTGCTCTGACATTTGGATTGACAGTAGCTGCTTTGGCACAGGTAAGAAAGAAAATCCATATTGAAATTACTTTGTAGGGGGTATTACGTAATTTTTCGAAAGTGACTGTTTATAAGCCTGAACCGCCGCTCCAGTTTATATAGTGCGCTAGAGCAGTAGCAACGGTGACAAATAATACGTTTTTAATGTTCCATACGGAACACTTATGGGGTCACGTCGGTGTCCGTTTGTCTGTCTATCACACCCGATTGTTTCGGAAATTATTTAACATATAGAGTTGAAATTTGACTCAAATATGGGAATTAATGGCCTAATCAGAGCCGTCTAGTTTTGAGAGTTAAATTTCGGCTTAAGGGGTTAAGTTTTGGGGGATGAAATCGAAAGTGAAAAAAAAATTACTAAGGCATCGAGCGGGGTGTCAAATGAAAGCTTGTGAAAATACGAGTTCAAAAATATATATGATGTAAGACTCGCGCACACTTTTCTTTTTATTATTTTTAAAAGATTTTGAAAAAATTCTGGAATATTCTCCATAAAGTGTAGATTGAGTGAAAATTATCACAAGTGCATTACGTTTGGTAATTTATCTGGTATAAAAGACTATGTGCCTTGACAATATGTTGGACGTTTTTTTAATATACTTTTCAGTACATTACTGCTACCGAGTCGCTCCTGTACCGAGACAAAATAATTTTATTTTACTTTATTTGTTTATAATTTAACAAACATTTACGTAGTATTCAGCTAGATTGATTTATTGGCTATTATGTAGCTAAGATGCTATAACTATTATATATTACTGACTAAGAAAAAACATGAAAATATATATTGGATATATACCATATACATGTCAGAGACCTAATTAACTTACCCTAGGTAAGGATTTTATTTAATTTTAAAAGCAATCATCGTATGGAACACTAATTGCGCAAGTCCAACTCGCACTTGACAGATTTTTTTTTATAGAAATTTTCGATGAAAAATGTAGCCCACAAAGCAATATTTTGAACAAGAAAATTCGTTAGTAATACTAATAGATACAATTTTATTAATTGTAAAGCTATTAAAGGAGTTTTATTTTGCTTATAGTGAAGTCATTTTATTTTATACCTTCTGCTACTAACTCGCTTAAAACTCCATATTTTAAAAATTAATTAGGTTACATCTCAAAAGCACATAACCGAACAATATTTTTACACACAAAATACAATATTGCATCTAAAATATATTCCAGAAAATCATAATTGCATCCGATTTTGCACAGAAAAGTCACTTGCTTCTTATTTTTAGTGTTCCGTACAGAATACTTACGAGGCTGGTGCAAAGTCCGAGAGATGGCACCACCGGCGCGTATCGAGGTCATGTTTAGTTAGTAGCATCTCTTGAATGAACGCACACCAAGTTTCAGCCATATTGGTCTATTTCTTTGTGTTTGGCATTCGTGTGAATCAAGGAAGTCGAGTGATTTTCAAGAAATGGACAAAAAAGGATTTCGTGTAGTGATTAAACATTACTTTATGAAAGGCAAAACGTCTCAGGAGACTAAAGAGAAGCTTGATAAACATTATGGTGACTCTGCACCTTCGATTAGAACAGTTTATAAGTGGTTTCAAAATTTTTGGACTGGCCATATGGGCACAAGTGACGCTGAACGTTCTGGACGGCCTGTGGAGGTTACGACTCCAAAAATCATTGATCAAATCCATGATATGGTGATGGATGACAGAAGAGTTAAGGTGCGTGAGATTGCTAGTGCTGTGGGCATCTCGACTGAACGGGTACATAATATTTTGCATAAACATTTGGACATGAGAAAGCTATCCGCAAGATGGGTGCCGCGATTGCTCACGCTTGACCAAAAACGGAATCGTGTGAAGTGTTGAAAGGATGGTTTGCAGCTGTTCCAGAAGAATCCAGAGGACTTTAAGCGTCGTTTCGTCACTGTGGATGAAACATGGATACATTACTATACTCCTGAGACCAAACAACAATCTAAACAATGGGTTACCAAGGGGGAATCTGCACCAAAAAAGGCGAAGACCGTTCCTTCGGCCGGAAAGGTTATGGCGACTGTCTTTTGCGATTCGCAAGGGATAATCCTCATCAACTATCTGGAAAAGGGTAAAACTATTACAGGTGAATATTATTCATCGTTATTGGACCGTTTGAAAACCGAGCTGCAAGAAAAACGCCCGCGATTGGCCCACAAGAAAGTCCTTTTCCATCACGACAACGCACCAGCACACACCTCAGCAGTTGTGGTCGCAAAATTAATGGAAATACGATTCCAACTCGTTTCACATCCCCCCTATTTTCGAGACTTGGCTCCCTCGGACTACTATTTGTTCCCCAATTTGAAGAAATGGCTGGCGGGACAAAGATTTTATCCAAACGAGGAGGTGATTGCAGACACTAATGGATATTTTGCAGACTTGGACAAATCCTATTATTCGGAAGGGATCAACAAATTAGAACATCGTTGGACGAAGTGTATAAGCCTAAAAGGAGACTATGTCGAAAAATAAAAAAAGGTTTACCCCAAACACATAAGTAGTTTTTATTTTTGCACGGACTTTTCACACCAGCCTCGTATAAGATCGCTTCCGTGTTTGTCTCTCCGTCTGTCACACTCGATTTTCTCCGAAGCTATTTGTCATAGAAAGTTGAAATTTAGCACTAATATAGAAATTGATGGCCTCAACAGAGTCGTGTAGTTTTGAAAGTTAAAATTGGATTTAAGGGGTTAGTTTTGGGGGTGAAATCGGAATCGAATGGGGTGTCAAATGAAAGCTTCGTCTGAGAGCAGCAGCGAGTCCGACGGTCTAGGGAACTGGCGGCTAGCTTGAGTTGGGAGTCGGAAGGCGTCCCTGATGCACGCGTTGCGGTGCTGGGACGCCTTCTGGAGGAACTTCTGTTGAGTCACATGGGTTAAACACTACAATGCGAGGTTATATTAACTGGAAGAAAATAAACAGCTGTGACATTTATCGGAATTGCCAACCTAATAACATTTGATTTTACTGCCAACCTTATAAGATTCTGATTTTATTGCCAACTTAATAACATTCGAATGATAAAAGATAAACTTTTCACATTTTGAATAATTAAATGTGAAAAATAAGTGGGTGATACGACTTTTTTATTATTATTTTCGGACTCAGCACACCAAAAAACATAGGAGTCAGGTAAAATTATTAAAAAAGTTTTTTTATCGTTGGCCTGTGTTATTTTTAAAAAATTGCGAAAAATCACTATCCCCCATTATCTCGATAAGTGCTGATTAAAAATTTTTTTAAAAAGTTCTGGAGTGTTCTCCACAGGGCATAGATTGAACGAAAATTATCACGAGTGTATTACCTTTAATAATTTATCTGGTATATAAAAAAAAACAAAACTCGGAAAAAAACTTTGTCGAAAACCCATTTGGGGTGTCTTTTGTGAAGATATTAATCATTTTATACTTCAGTAACAAAATATTTTATTTTAAAAGCAATACGGAATTCTAATTGGGCAAGTCCGACTTACACTTGGACGGTTATTTATTTTTTAAATGATTTTAACGTTGGTAAATGATTACGCAATAACCGTTTGTCTCCCAAAGCACTATGTGCTTGGATTTTGGGAACTATTTCAAATAATCACAAAGTTAACAAAAAATAAAATTGTGAATGATTGCATTATGACCTTAAACTGTTTTGGAATTACAAATTTGGTGATATTAATGCACTGTATTTATTTATTTTTTGCCAGACAGTTTAATTGGGTAAAAAATATTTCCAATTCCCCTCGTACCTATTAAAAATAACCATGTGTTGCAATTCTTCCAATTAACTTTTATATCTTTATTTGCTAACCATAAGAAATGAAACTCTTTAATTTTTTTACACCTTCAATTTCGAGCTTAATAAATGAGAAGAAAAATTAATAGATGACTATTAAATACCCCCGCACAATTTTATTAGTTTGGGTATTTTTTACTTTTATTTTTTTTATTTAGTAGGTCACCACTCTTTTGTAACAGCTTCTCAATTGCTACTAATTGTAGTGGAATTTGCCTTTAATCTTCAAGAGTTAATCATTATCATTTTGATTCAACAACGAAATATGCACGATTTGTTAGTATTTTTTTTACTACTGTATGTGTCGTGATTAGATTTTGTATAATTTCATTAGTATTACGAAATTTTTCCTTGGTTATTGGTGGGATAATGAACAAATTTTAGGTTTAACTACGTCTACTACTCAGTATATATCACCACTACACCAAACACTTTATTTTTGCACTCGACGCGCGTTTCACTAACCATGTTAGCTTCATCAGGAGAGATGATTGACTAAAGCTAAACTGCAAATCTACCCTATTTATTTTTAGCCTAACCCTTGAATAACTCAAGTGGAACTAATGACATAGGCAAGGCCATCAGTTCCCATCAAGTAACCAGTAGAGGAGACTATAAGGAATAGGCCCTCTGTCTTTATTTAAACTACTTTTACATTTTATGATTTCCATACTTTCGTATGCGTTCAACAATCTCCTATCAGATACATTTTTTTATTAATCTTAGATTATCTAATGTTACAGTATGATCAGCTTCAAGGGCATGTTCGGCAATGCTAGACTTTTCCGTTCTACTGTATTTTAAGTGTGTTAAATGTTCTTCAAATCGTGTTTTAATTGACCTTTTAGTTTGCCCAACATATTTTTTTGTCATAATCATTACAACTAATTTCATAAATTCCACTTTTCTCACAATTAGGAATCTTATCATTGGGATTTCCTAAGATATTCCTCAGATTGTCTGATGACTTATAGACTAAGGTGAGGCCTACCTTATTAAATACCTTATTGAGTCCCTTGCTATATTTCGGATTATATGGTATGGAGACATACTTGGTGTTATTTTCTTCGCGTGTAAAAAAGGTGGAATTCTGAATATTAAACCTAAACTTATGTCTATTTAATAGCTTATTTACTAAGCCATCGTCATAACCATTAACTCTAGTTATATTTCTAATACGATTACTTTCTTTATTAAAGTTTACTCTATTCAGAGGGAAAGTGACCAAACGATGAACTAAAAAATGTAATGAGGCTAATTTATGTTGTTTGGAATGAAATAAATCATTAGGAATATATCTATCTGTTACTGTGTCCTTCCTATAGATATCCTTATTAAATACCTTATTGAGTCCCTTGCTATATTTCGGATTATATGGTATGGAGACATACATGGTGTTATTTTCTTCGCGAGTAAAAAAGGTGGAATTCTGAATATTAAACCTAAACTTATGTCTATTTATTAGCTTATTTACTAAGTCATCGTCATAACCATTAACTCTAGTTATATTTCTAATACGATTCCTTTCTTTATTAAAGTTTACTCTATTCAAAGGGAAAGTGACCAAACGATGAACTAAAAAATGTAATGAGGCTAATTTATGTTGTTTGCAATGAAATGAATCATTAGGAATATATCTGTTACTGTGTCCTTCCTATAGATATCAAATTCTAATCTATTATTATTTTTAATAATTAAAATATCTAGAAAAGGAAATTGTCCTTTGTTCTCAACTTCGTAAGTGAATTTAATGGAATCATACCGGCTATTTAATTTAGAAACAAAATCATCAATATCTGCTTTCATTGTATTAAAAATCACGAATATATCATCCACATACCTATACCGTACCCTTAGGAAATATTCGAATTCTTGACTGGCTTCGATTTCAAACTTACTCATGGATAAATTGGCTATGAAAGGTGACAAGCAATTACCCATAGCTGTTCCTTCTTTCTGAACATAAAATTGATTGTTATATTGGAAATAATTTTGTTCTATACAACTAATATATTATATATATATATATATATATATATATATATATATATATATATATATATATATAAAACTATATAACTACGTCTAATCAAACATATACAGTCGGTCAAATAAGAACGTGTCGCATATTGTTCACTAAAAAATATATTTACTTAAAAGCTTTTCAGATTATTCGACATTAAAGGAGTGTCATTAAAATGCTAATGATTGAGTGGTTCGTCCAGTCCCCATTAGAGTCGATATTCGTCTGGCATCTTCATGGCATATTTTTTAAGAGATTTTTCTCGTATTCTTGGGGCAAAGATTTCCAAATTGCCGGAATTTGCCGTGACAGTTGCTTCACTGAATACGTTCTCGATTGAATTTGCATCGGGCGACTGGGACGGTCATTCTAATATGACGATACCGGATTCCCCTTACCACTGGCTAGATGTTTTACTCCACTGCTTGGTGTTGTTATTTTTTCAACGTTCAAATTGTAGGTGAAGATGTAAAATCTCTCCCTTGATTAGGTTCCGCCACTTAAAATCGTTAGCCTACGGATGAGTGCGAATCGTTTCATACGATAGAGCCCAAGCTTTCTGCTTTAGTTTTTACTTACTTATCCTCTAGAACCACGTTCTGGTAGATCATCAATATTTTTTATCTGAGAGTATCGTTTCACCCACTTGATAATGAATGACTTCCCCACATATACTTAGTAGCCGCTGTAATTGTAATTTTTGGATCTTTTGGATGATTACATAGAAACAGCTCCGGGGTCGGAGTAAGCCTGAGAACAACATCCAGAACGATGAGATAAGAAGAAGAACGTAAGTCTGCCACATCATCGAGCGTGTGGCCAGGCTGAAATGGCGTTGCGAGGGACACGTGACCAGAAGTGACTCTAAATGGACCAAAGCCCTAATGCAGTGGAGACCAAGGGAGACAAAGAGAAGTATTGGACGACCACAGGCGCGATGGAGGGACGACAGTTAACGACATGCGTGGAAAAATTGGACTCGGACCACCCATCAAAGATCGGCATAGAAATCTCTAGAAGAGGCCTATGTCCAGGAATGGACTTCTGTGGGTTAAAGAAGAAGAAGAAGATTGTAAGATGGACAGATTATTTAGTAGGTTTGTCATTTTGGTGCTGTAGTCTTCTGTGGTCATCAAAACTGTTGCGCTGCCCTTGTCTACTGGTAGTATGATGATGTATTTAAACGCCTTAAACAAATCGATGACAAGAAGGATACTTTTAAAAATTATTTTTTACCATAGAACTTCTAAGCTTAAACCCTTCATCTCAATAAGCAAAATCAGTGAACTGAAGGGGAGGGTAGCTTTTCAAAGAAACTTTCTCTTACCCTGTAATTTTGAAACTTCTTTAAAACTGTATTGAGAAACCGGAGGACAAGGGCGGAAGATATTTGTCTCCCTTTTCTCCCTGACTCCGTCACTGCTTCTGTCTGTGCAAAGTCCGAGAGATGGCACCACCGGCGCGTATCGAGGTCATGTTTAGTTAGTAGCATCTCTTGAATGAACGCACACCAAGTTTCAGTCATATTGGTCTATTTCTTTGAGTTTGGCATGCGTGTGAATCAAGGAAGTCGAGTGATTTTCAAGAAATGGACGAAAAAGAATTTCGTGTGGTGATTAAACATTACTTTATGAAAGGCAAAACGCCTCAGGAGACTAAAGAGAAGCTTGATAAACATTACGGTGACTCTGCACCTTCGATTAGAACAGTTTATAAGTGGTTTCAACATTTTCGGACTGGCCATATGGGCACAAGTGACGCTGAACGTTGTGGACGGCCTGTGGAGGTTACGACTCCAGAAATCATTGATCAAATCCATGATATGATGCTGGATGACAGAAGAGTTAAGGTGCGTGAGATTGCTAGTGCTGTGGGCATCTCGACTATCCGCAAGATGGGTGCCGCGATTGCTCGCGCTTGACCAAAAACGGAATCGTGTGAAGTGTTGCAAGGATGGTTTGCAGCTGTTCCAGAAGAATCCGGAGGACTTTAAGCGTCGTTTCGTCACTGTGGATGAAACATGGCTACATTGCTATACTCCTGAGACCAAACAACAATCTAAACAATGGGTTACCAAGGGGGAATCTGCACCAAAAAAGGCGAAGACCGTTCCTTCGGCCGGAAAGGTTATGGCGACTGTCTTTTGGGATCCGCAAGGGATAATCTTCATCGACTATCTGGAAAAGGGTAAAACTATTACAGGTGAATATTATTCATCGTTATTGGACCGTTTGAAATCCGAGCTGCAAGAAAAGCGCCCGCGATTGGCCCACAAGAAAGTCCTTTTCCATCACGACAACGCACCAGCACACACCTCAGCAGTGGTGGTCGCAAAATTAATGGAAATAGGATTCCAACTCGTTTCACATCCCCCCTATTCTCCAGACTTGGCTCCCTCGGACTACTATTTGTTCCCCAATTTGAAGAAATGGCTGGCGGGACAAAGATTTTATTCAAACGAGGAGGTGATTGCAGACACTAATGGATATTTTGCAGACTTGCAGACAAATCCTATTATTCGGAAGGGATCAACAAACTAGAACATCGTTGGACGAAGTGTATAAGCCTAAAAGGAGACTATGTCAAAAAATAAAAAAGGTTTACCCCACACACATAAGTAGTTTTTATTTTTGCACGGACTTTTCAAACTAGCCTCGTATATATATATATATATATATATATATATATATATATATATATATATATATATATATATATATATATATATATATATATATGTGCATAATGTGTCGCCAAAGCTTCCAAGATCTAATAAATTTATGATTACTTTGTCTATTAAATGTAAAGACCTTTCAAGGCATAGGCTCGTTAGCAAATGGTAACAAATCTTAGTTAAATTAGTTTATCCTCTTAATTATCGTTATAAATGCTACAACTGGCTTTTAATTTTTAGCGTTTAATTGCCGTCTTGTTAACTCAACATTATAATTACTATTAATAGATAGTCTGTATACAGAGTGAAATAAGCATCTCTATAAAATATTCAGGTTTATTTATGTTCTAATATCAATATTTACATAAATTATTCACACTACGAGAGTGTGAGTGAGTCTCTACGTGACTATGAGAGCTTTCGTTATTGGTACTATTTTGCTGTTCGGTTTCACACGGATCACGTGCCGTCGCAGGGAGCCTTTCAAGTCGGAAGCAATGTGGCCCAACTGAAGGTTTTCAGGCTGTAGCAATGTGCTTACACATGTACCACTCTGTCGCGCTACTAAGGGGAGGCGCGCAGTCACTGGGGGGTCATCGTCCCATTCAAACCTCCTTGCCGCCCATTTGAAGGTGCATTCAGTCGGGTTTTCAGGTAACCCAAATGCGATATACGATTTCAGAAAGTATCGAGTTGACCTAACGATTTAAAACCAACCTAATATCCGTTTTCGTGTAGTTTTCAATTCGCAAAGTCTATTCAAATCGAACTTAGTACTTCGTGAGACGCTTTCAAATATTTGATCATTTTTTGCTTTATTGACAACTAGCCGTGCCCGCGGCTCCGCTCGCGGGGACTTGATTCACTATTATCGTAATTGCTCATTCTTTATATTACCTAACGTAATAAAATATGTCTTATAATCTGGCCAGAGAACATATGTATGAATTAAAAAAAAAACACGTACATCGTATAAGTGGTTCTCGAATCATAAGCACACTAACGAACAGACATACAGAGAGACGTTACGTTGTATATATATATTATATAGATTATTATTATTATTATTCTATAACCTGGCCAGAGAACATATGTATGAATTAAAAAAAAAAACACGTAAATCGGATAAGTGGTTCTCGAGTGATAAGCACACTAATGGACAGGCAAAGATACGTTGCATTTTATATATATTATATTCTTTGCTACATGATATTGTTCTATATTTAATTGTTAAGACAGGGTATTGCAAGAGAACGCGCTAGCGGCAAACTTTTTTCCGACTTAATTCACTATTATCGTCACTGTTTATTCCTTAAGTTACCTACCGTAACCTAATAAATTATATCCTATAACCTGGCCAGCGAATATATGTATTTTTTTTTAAAAAAGCACGTACAGTCCCTGGCCAAATTATTAGACGCATTGTATTTTTTTTAGTAATTTTATGTTTCTTAAGAGTTTTTATGCAATAATGGCATATTTAAACTACAATATTATTGATTTTTATTTAAAAGAATTGTTGTAGACTACATATTTGTATTTATTTTTAACATATGGCAACACTGTGTTGACAAAGTGATACATGAACGTAAATAAGTACAAACCTGTATCAGTCGCGATCGGAATCGAGTCAGGTACGGACGTGTTTCTGTGGCTTTATGGACTGTGATTGTTTGTTTATCAGTTTTATACTACTCAGTTATTAGTTTATTTTGTATGCAGTGTTTTAAAAAAGTAATTGGACTATTTTTATTATGGGTAGAAAAGGCGATCTTTCACCACGTAAAAAAGCTGAAGTGAAGGCCCTTGTGATTGCGAAAACATTTACAAACCGAGAAATATCACGAAGATTGGAGGTTTCTGAAGCTAGTGTACGACGCATAAAAAAGAGAATTGAGTCAGGGAAGGAATTAAGCCCGAAAAGAAAGAAAAGATGCGGTAGAAAACCAATTTTCACTCCACGGTCAGAGAGATGTTTGAAGAAAATTTGTGTAGAAAACAGATTTGCTACCACAAAGGTAATAAAATCACAACTCCAGGATGCTAGCGTAAATGCTTCTGAGCGCACTGTTCGAAGAAAATTGAAAGAATTAGATTTTAAGGCCTGCCGCCCCACCAGGAAGCCCAAGTTAACAGCTGCAATGAAAGCAAAGCGCCTGAAGTGGGCCAAACAATGGCAAGACAAAGATGTGGACTTCTGGAGATCGGTAAGATACAGCAATTTAATCAATAATTGATACATTATTATCATTTTCAGTTAAATAAAGCAAATAAACATGGAAGTTTATATATTTTTCCTATTTTTGACAGGTCTGCTTCAGTGACGAAAGCACATTCGAAATTTTGCAGAATAAAGCTCAGTATGTGCGTCGTCGTCATGGAGAAAAGTTTCATCCTGATTGTGTCGTCCCGACGGATAAACATCCCACCAAAGTGATGATTTGGTCAGTCATCAGCGGCAAGGGCACTGGACGTCTGTACGTCGTCAAAGGAATAATGAGGCAAGATCAGTACAAAGAAGTATTACAAAATCGGTTGATTCCGCAGTTCAGAGAATGGTTTCCAAATGGGGAACCATTCACTTTCATGCAAGATGGAGCTCCCTGCCACACTGCTCGGTCTGTTAAAGCTTTTTTGGCAGAAAAAAATATCCCTCTGTTGGATTGGCCCTGATATGAACCCCATTGAAAATATGTGGGAGCTGATGAAAAGAGAAGTGGCTAAAGATGTGATTACCAACAAAACCCAGCTCCTAGAAAAGATTATTCATGTGTGGAATCATCATCCTCAAATGCAGGAGACAGTACAATCTTGCATTGATAGCATGCCGCGCAGAATTAAAGCTTTGATAGCGGCTAAAGGTGGCTCAACTAAATATTGACTTTTACTAACATTAATTTCACTTTTCTTTAAAACTTAATAAACTTATGCTTTTCTAAATTAATGCTGTTTTATTTATGTCAAATAAATACAACAAATACAATAAAAAACAAATCAATTAAAAATAATAAAACGGTACAATATCACTCGGTAATTAATATTTTACATGAAATCTTGCAGTGCGTCTAATAATTTGGCCAGGGACTGTAAATCGGATAAGTGGTTCTTGAGTAATAAGCGTACTAACGGACAGACAGACAGAAAAACGTTGCATTTTATATATATTATAGAAGATTATAGATAACCTGGTCAGAGAACAAATATATGAATTAAAAAAAAAAAACATGTAAATCGGATAAGTGGTTCTCAAGTCATAAGCGCACTAACGGACAAACAGACAGACAGAGAGACGTTGCGTTTTATATATTATATTCTTTGCTACATGATATTGTTCCATATTTTATGGTTTAGGCAGTGTATTGCAAGAGAACGCGCTAGCGGAGAACTTTTTTCCGACTTGATTCACTATTATCGTCACTGCTTATTCCTTAAGTTACCTAACGTAATAAAATATATCCTATAACCTGGCCCGAGAACATAAGTATGTTTTAAAAAAAGCACGCAAAGCGGATAAATTTTAAAAAAAAGCACGTAATCGAGTGATAAGCGCACTAACGGACAGATAGACAGACAGAGAGACGTTGCATTTTATATATATTATCGATGAACAAAGTATTTTCATCTGTTCAGTCATTGTAAAGATTAATATCAAGACCTTTAGATTTTAGAGATCATTTTACGAATACGATAGACAACAAAGATGTATTTCATCATCATCATCATTAGTTTATTCCATCTATAGTCGGATGTAAGCCTCCCCAAGTTGTCTCCACCGAGCTCTGTTTGCCCTTGCCCAATCATAATCCGTCCATATCTGTGGTCTACCTCAGCATCTTTTATGTTCTGTAGGCCTCCATTTAATCATTCGGCGTGTCCATCTCTTATCATTCATCCTTGCGATCTGCCCTGCCCAATTTCACCTTAATATACATATTCGTCGTATTATATCTGTCACTTTTGATCTTTTTCATATCTCGATGTTAGGAATACGATCTTAGAGTCTAATATTTAGCATTCTCCTCTCCTCCATTGCTCTTTAGGTTACCTGAAGTTTATATATTATAATTTTATTCACAGATTTATTTAACATTCCTAAAAATTCTCAAAATAACAGACATAAAATTTAATTTATTACACGCTAAATACTTAGTTGCTGTTCTTTTAAAATGTATAAGATTCGTGGATTGACGTTAGCGTTAAGAAAAGAGAGAATTAAGAGAGAGAAGTATATAGTAATGTGAAATATAATTAATCAAATATTTAGAACAAATTTTGTTGTGTTTTAGAATTCTCAGCTGAATATTTTTAGTTCTCTTTTTTATCACTATAAATCAATAAATAAATATCGTAATGTCGATTCCTTCATAACGTGTTGTTTTACTACGATTTTACAATTTATCATTCACAGTGGCTATGTTGTAGACAGTTGTATTTTTGACCTCGAACAACTATTTCATGTCATTTTCTCTGCAAAAGATATAACTATTTTGCAAGAAATCTTTTTAAGTTGAACTAGGGACCTAGAAATTACAGTAATTCAATTATATTTTACCTAAAAATATCTTTTACGTGTAAGTGAGGTTATCTGTTCAACGATATTCGGGGTTGTTGCCAGAAAATCAACTGTTCGTTGGTGAGGATTCGGGGTTACTCTTAATCCATAAATGTCATTATACTAAATGAAGTGAAAAGTCTTGTAGACAAGGCGAAATCGGCGCCATCGTTGGAAAAAATTTTCTAATTGAATTTTTTTTCATAACCTTCTCCAGGAGATGCCCCTGAAAGAGGATCAACATGTTGCCGGGCGGTAACCTGGTCCGAATTTGTTTAAACAAATTTTTTTTAAACAAAGTCCAAAAATTGAAATTTTCGCCCCAGAACAAGTTTTTTTAGGTAAATTGGACCATTTTGAACAAAAAATGTCTCTTGTGAATTTTCTCTAAAATGCGCCATTTTCGAGATATCGGCGATTTTAGGTGCGAGAAAACGCGAAAATGGCCACTTTCACCTCCCAATATCGGGGTCAAAAATTAAAATTTTCAATGTTGCCAAGTGTCCAAATTAAAGTTTGAGATCTCCTCTACAAATTACCGTAGGAAATATTGCAATATCTTCATTTTTAAATATTGTTTTTTAACAGTTAACAAATTGCGTTCGAGCGCCCGCGGCTGCATCGAAACTGTATACATAGATATATACGCAACGCCCGTACGTAGGCGCACGGAACTGTATACGCACTGCGATGCTCTATAAAGCTTTGTTTCTTGATTTCTTATTAAAATTAATATATTTGAAAAGTATGTAAAAAATATTTATTTATTAAAGAGTAATTGTTATATCAAATTTAATTATTATAACAAATGAATATAAATAAAAATTCAATATTCGATTAGGATGGTAGAAGAATTAAAACAATTTTATGAAATATAACTTATATATATTTAATAGAATTTTCGCAAATATTTAAATTACACCCACACATGAGTATACAACTTACGTTGTTGCTTTTGCAATTACATGCATTAGTTTTACAATTTTTTGTACATTTACATTGCCTAATTAACGAATCTGGTATCGAATTTTTTAACATGAATTTGGGTAACAATTCACCTGTTTCTATAGTGTAACCAAATTCTGTTGCATCTAAATGTCGATACCGAGAATACAATGACATTTTCCATATGTACGTTTGTAGTGAAGCTCGTGAAATGTGCAATTTTAAAGCATCGGATGTACATGGAATTTTTCCAAAATTAATACCCATCCCACAAGAACGTTCTAAAATTATTTGTCTAGCATTATCTGCTGTTTCTCCAGCTTTATTCAAAATTTTCAAATACAATTTTTCTAATGCATTGAATTCCATGGCATTTAATTGTAAGCCAGTACCAAGTGGGGTTAATGCATTTTGAGTATCTAAATCAAAGACTAAATCTAAAGCTTTATTTTTAGTACCTACTTTACTAGTAGTATCACAGCCTGTAAACGCATGTAAAGCAGGCAAAACTTGACAAACTTGACTAGTTAAATATTCAGCAGCTACATTACAAGACAATAATCTTGGCTTCTGACCAACTACTTTAAAATACAATCCTGTACAACCAATTAATTTGAAAAAGCTCCAATAATGAATTGCTAATATAAAAACGTCGGTATCAACGGAATGAATTATTATTTCAGAATTATAAGGTAACATATATCGAGCATGACAAAATATCCTTGTATCAGCCTCTAAGTGATTGTTTTCTAACTCAATAATTTCATGTATATTATATCCCTGTATACAATAGCACTTTTCAATGTTATAGAATCCACCTGATATTATTAATTGTTGAGTGTGACTTAATGCAACGTAATTTACAGCATTATTAGATAAATATTGAACCAATTGAAACTTATTATTTGTATTCATCATTAAAGTTTTAATATTTTTTGGAATTTTTGTATCACAGTTTTGAATAAATATATTCGCGCCTACGTACGGGCGTTGCGTATATATCTATGTATACAGTTTCGATGCAGCCGCGGGCGCTCGAACGCAATTTGTTAACTGTTAAAAAACAATATTTAAAAATGAAGATATTGCAATATTTCCTACGGTAATTTGTAGAGGAGATCTCAAACTTTAATTTGGACACTTGGCAACATTGAAAATTTTAATTTTTGACCCCGATATTGGGAGGTGAAAGTGGCCATTTTCGCGTTTTCTCGCACCTAAAATCGCCGATATCTCGAAAACGGCGCATTTTAGAGAAAATTCACAAGAGACATTTTTTGTTCAAAATGGTCCAATTTACCTAAAAAAAAACTTGTTCCGGGGCGAAAATTTCAATTTTTGGACTTTGTTTAAAAAAAATTTGTTTAAACAAAATTCGGACCAGGTTACCGCCCGGCAACATGTTGATCCTCTTTCAGGGGCATCTCCTGGAGAAGGTTATGAAAAAAAATTCAATTAGAAAATTTTTTCCAACGATGGCGCCGATTTCGCTTGTCTATTGAGACTTTTGAAGAAAAAACATTTTTGCAAAAAACTGATTTTATTTTTCGACATAATTCGGTTCCAGAGCGATACACTTATTCCAGTGATCTTCCAACATTTCTTGAGTATCGTACGATTTGTCGAGCTCTCTAAATTAAGCGTCAGTTTCCCATTCGACTTCTTCATTTGAATAATCGCTGGGGGCCAGATCTGATGAATGCAGCGAATGAGGAACCAGTTCATAGCCTAATTCATCAAATTTTACCATCGATTTTATGAAATTGTGAACTGGTGCATTATCATGGTGAAATAACACTTTTTTCTTAGCTAAATGCGGCCTGATTTCACCATTTAAATAGTCCAAGAAACCAAAATAATAGTCTTCGGTGATTCGATAATCGATCAGTACTATTCCATGCACATCCTAAAAAATACTTACCTAAATCTTTCCAGCTGATGTTTGTGTTTTTGGACGCTTCGGTTGGTTCCAGCCACTCTGCAGAATGTCTGTTGAACTCAGGCTTGGAGTGGTAGATCCATGTTTCGTCCATTGTTACGAATCGATGCAAAAACTCCTCTGGATTACGCCGAAATAGTGCCAACCAGTGTTCTGAATCTTCGACACGTCATTTTTTGTGACCAGTCGTGAGAATGCGCGGCGCCCATCAGGCACATAGTTTTTTTATATGCAAATATTGATGTAAAATATGCCTCAATCATTCACGATGTCAGCTATCTCTCTCACTTTCACTTTGCGGTCATTCAGAACAATATAGGGGATTTTTTTCTGTTTTTTTTTTGGGGTGACTGTCTTATTTGGACGTCCGGAACGTGGTGCATCATTGGTACTTGTACGATCGCATTTAAGTTCACTAAACAATCGACATATACTGCACTGACTTAGCCGTTACTTGATGGAGATTTATAATAACTAGGAATAAAAATTTAAACAACTGTAAATGTAAATTGACATCGTGCTCCAGAAGAAGACACATTGTGTCGAAACAATTGTCAGCAATAAAATAATAAACAAAAGTGGTGATCTTAAACAGTTGTTTAAATTTTTATTCCCAGTCATCGACATGTAGTTGCTTTCGACAGAGGCTGTATTTTTTCCCATCAAAAAGCAATGATTAATGAACACACACAATTCTTTTTGTTTCATCGTTTTGCAAAAATCAAAAGTAGCGTCATTCAAACAGCTTTAACTCGCAAACGAATAGAAAAAATGTCATGAAAATTTTACACGAATCTTCTGAGCGTTGACACTATTTCAAAATCATATTTTTATTTTCGTTTGTGCGGCCATCTCTCGGAAAGTCTCGGACTTTTCACTCCACGTAAATATGACGGATATTTAGACACGTTTTAGATTATAGTTTTTCAAAACGAGATCACTCTGTATAATCACTTACTGTGATATACCGTTTCGCTCATGTGTGTGTGTATAAAAGAAAGGTGAAATATTAAAGAGGTATAAAAGAGTTCAATGAAAAAGCGGCGTGTTAAATTGAACCAAAACCAGTTTAGTAGAGTAGTTTCGCCCAAGGGCCAGTATAAGTAGAACAAGATTTTTTCGGTAATAGAGAGGTACGGTATATTAAGTCAATGGCGTTACTTTGTAGACATATAATATTTACTATATAAGTTTAGATTATTTAGACAAAGGACCCCGCACAAAACTGTAGGAAAAAGCCAATCGGTCAAATCTTTTGTCTGAAATATTTTTTTCAAAAGTGAAAATAATTTTAAAAAATAGTGAATAAAAATCTAATTGGTCTATATTTTTAGGCTTCACTTGCGGCCGAACTATTGAATTTTTGAGCATTGTGCCCATGAGAACTTTTTTCCAAAATTCCAAAAATTTTGACCGAACGGCTTTTTCCTATACTTTTGTGCGGGGTCCTTTAGTAAAAAAAAACCAAAGCTAATTTGTTTTGGTTTTGCAAAAACCGACAATAATTTTGTAAAGTTATTGTGTTCCTCTATTTATCTCATATATATATATATATATATATATATATATATATATATATATATATATATATATATATCGGGAACTATGGAATTTAGCTGCAATCTGGAATTTTTGCTGAAATATAAGGCTAGAATTGAGTAAAAAATATGCCATTTGACAGAAAGTATTTTTTGCTTAAAAAAAAGCACGTTTTGAAATCTGTGTGTATATGTATATATATATATATATATATATATATATATATATATATATATATATATATATAGATATACGAGGCTGGTTTGAAAAGTCCGTGCAAAAACAAAAACTACTTATGTGTTTGGGGTAAATCTTTTTTATTTCTCGACATAGTCTCCTTTTAGGCTTATACACTTCGTCCAACGATGTTCTAGTTTGTTGATCCCTTCCGAATAATAGGATTTGTCCAAGTCTGCAAAATATCAATTAGTGTCTGCAATCACCTCCTCGTTTGAATAAAATCTTTGTCCCGCCAGCCATTTCTTCTAATTGGGGAACAAATAGTAGTCCGAGGGAGCCAAGTCTGGAGAATAGGGGGGATGTGAAACGAGTTGGAATCCTATTTCCATTAATTTTGCGACCATAACTGTTGAGGTGTGTGCTGGTGCGTTGTCGTGATGGAAAAGGACTTTCTTGTGGGCCAATCGCGGGCGTTTTTCTTGCAGCTCGATTTTCAAACGGTCCAATAACGATGAATAATATTCACCTGTAATAGTTTTACCCTTTTCCAGATAGTCGATGAGGATTATCCCTTGCGAATCCCAAAAGACAGTCGCCATAACCTTTCCGGCCGAAGGAACGGTCTTCGCCCTTTTTGGTGCAGATTCCCCCTTGATAACCCATTGTTTAGATTGTTGTTTGGTCTCAGGAGTATAGTAATGTATCCATGTTTCATCCACAGTGACGAAACAACGCTTAAAGTCCTCCGGATTCTTCTGGAACTGCTGCAAACCATCCTTGCAACACTTCACACGATTCCGTTTTTGGTCAAGCGTGAGCAATCGCGGCACCCATCTTGCGGATAACTTTCTCATGTCCAAATGTTTATGCAAAATATTATGTACCCGTTCAGTCGAGATGCCCACAGCACTAGCAATCTCACGCACCTTAACTCTTCTGTCATCCATCACCATATCATGGATTTGATCAATGATTTCTGGAGTCGTAACCTCCACAGGCCGTCCAGAACGTTCAGCGTCACTTGTGCCCATATGGCCAGTCCGAAAATTTTGAAACTACTTATAAACTGTTCTAATCGAAGGTGCAGAGTCACCATAATGTTTATCAAGCTTCTCTTTAGTCTCCTGAGGCGTTTTGCCTTTCATAAAGTAATGTTTAATCACAACACGAAATTCTTTTTCGTCCATTTCTTGAAAATCACTCGACTTCCTTGATTCACACGAATGCCAAACACAAAGAAATAGACCAATATGGCTGAAACTTGGTGTGCGTTCATTCAAGAGATGCTACTAACTAAACATGACCTCGATACGCGCCTGTGGTGCCATCTCTCGGACTTTGCACGGACTTTTCAAACCAGCCTCGTATATATATATATATATATATATATATATATATATATATATATATATATATATATACATCATCATTATCATCATCAGTGGCTTATTTCATCCATAGTCGGTTGTAAGCCTCCTCAAGTTGTCTTCAATGAGCTTAGTTGTTTTGC
The DNA here is from genome assembly GCA_019049505.1 of Pachyrhynchus sulphureomaculatus. Lineage (NCBI taxonomy): Eukaryota > Metazoa > Arthropoda > Insecta > Coleoptera > Curculionidae > Pachyrhynchus > Pachyrhynchus sulphureomaculatus. Next base: position 98,549,754 of record CM032452.1, on the reverse strand, counting down.
TTTTTGCATCCAATCGTGTCTCGCTAATCTTTTTAGGTGTTCCGTCCATCTTGCTTGTAGTCTACCTCTGCATCTTTTGTGTTTTCTAAGCCTCCATTCTACTATATGGAGCATCCATGTTATCATTCTGCCTAGCGATATGCCCCTCTCAATTCCACCTTAATATACATTCGTTATATTACATCCGTCACTTTTGATCTTCTTCGAATCTCGATGTTAGAAATTTTGGAGTCTAATATTTAACATTCTCCCCTCCATTGCTCTTTAGGTTACCTGGAGTTTATTTTTTAGACTTTGATTTAAAGTCCACGTTTCAGTGCCATATGTTAATACCGGCAGTACATATTGATCGAGTAGTCTGGGTTTTATTGTATTCGGGATGTCCGATTTAAATGTAGATTGTAACCTTCTGAGCCTAGACCAAGCTAACGAGACTCTTCTATCCAAGTTAGCCTTTAAATTACTATTTGATATTTCTATTTTTTATCTTGAATATATGGATGTTTGGACTTTTCCTATTCTTTCACCTGCTGTTACTAGTTCCTGGCTATTATCTTCACTTTCTTGTAATTCTTCCTTTGTGTTGGCGATCAGAGTGACATCATCTGCGAACCTTAAGTGATTTAATGGTTCACCGTTCATCAGTATTCCTTTTTTTTTTGCCACTTTAACGATTTGAACATGTCTTCTAGAGTCAACGTGAACAACTTTGTGGATATCGACTCGCCTTGTCTAATTCCTCTTTTAATTTTGATTTTATTTGTTTTTTTTTCAAGTACTATTTCTGATGTGGTATTTTTATATATGTATTCAAGAAAAGTTATATACTTTTCATCGACTCTGCTGTTACTTAAGACGTTAAGGATTGCCCATATCTCTACTGAATTAAATACTTTTTCATAGTCAACCATTGCTATCCACAAGGTGACCTTATATTAATTTACTTTTTCCACTAGTAATCTAATTGTTTCAAGATGGTCCGAAGTGCTCCATCCCCATCTAAATCCCGCTTGTTCATATATACATACCTCAAGTACCATATATCTGGTTTATAGGCGAGTTCGGTCTTTTCGTAATTTTTAGTTCTTGTAAAATAGACTGGTTAATTCGATGTTCCACCCACGATATCCTGAGAATTCGACAATATAACCACATCACAAATGCAGCAATTTTCTTTATTTCAGTCCAATAAGTCCATGTTTCCGATACTTATGTTGCAATCGGAAATATAAACGGTCCTTAACTTAGTCGATCGTGAAATGCTCGAGTCTTTCTATATTTTGACTAATTTGGTAGTTGCAGAATGAGCAAGTGAGAGTCTCCTATGTATTTCTGAGCGACACTGGTCGATATTGGTAAACAGAGGCCCAAAGTATTGATAGGAATCTACGATTTCATGCCCTAGTAGATGTTGAGGTTGATTATCATTCGTTCTATTAATAATCATTATTTTTGTTTTGTTGTTTACTTCCAATCTGTAGCTTTTACATAAATATTATATACATAATAAACCAAATTGGAACGATTCGCACTGATCTCTGGGCTAACGATTTGAGTGACGGAGGACAATCAGGAAACCATTGCCTAACGAAAAACACAGAGAGAAACGACTCTTGTGGGCGAAGGAAAACATAAATCGAGACTGGATCAATGTAATTTTTTCCAGTGAAGCTTGATTTTGGGATTATGTTATCACTTACCCTACGAGCCTGGTCAGTTTCGACTAACCGATTGGTTTAGTGCACCTTGAAACACCTTATAAAGATTCATATTTGGGAATATTTTTCAGGAATCAAGATTACATAAATTAAAAATTTTATAATTTTACCAGTGAATGCACAGAAAAATCCTTTGACGGACTACTGCATATTGAACATCTATTTTCCTTTGATGTTTCAAAAGGAAACCTCAATTTGTGTAGTGAACTAGAAGATAACGGAAAATCGCTGTTCTCGCAGAACCGCGAAATAAACTTATTTTTGGGGACCTCTCATCCTTCATGGTACCAATAAGATTAAGTAGTAATTATAAGGAAGTTCTTCAGGGACAAGCACAGTAGCGGTAAAATGATTTTGTTTATTTTTCACATCTATATTTCCACGTGGCAAGATGTTATTTTTATCAGATATTTGACGTTTTACCTACATTTATACTTAAAAAGTTAACCTACTTATAAATAACGATCAGTACCAATCCTCTTTCTAACAAATTGTATCTCTCTATTCTCGATATGTCTTTGCTAATCTAAGAATCAAAATAAAATGACATCGAACATTTGGCAATTATCTTCGGCTATAATCTGTGATTGATATCTTTATTGTACTGTATAAGTAGAATTGATCGTTATCAAATTGTGTTTTGGTAAACTAATATGCCGCTAATGATACTGCCCTCCGGGTGTAATTTAGCTGCGATATTTTAGATGGAATAGATGATTTATTAACTGAAACAAACAACCCACTATTATAAGAGTACCATTGACCATAATGTGTTGGTGTCAAAACTGTATACGCCTTATTTTGTAATGTTTAGTTTTATTTTATACAAGTTTAGGTTAATGGTGTTTAATTTATGGTATATTAGATGTACATATTAATTCTCGGCATTTATAAATTAACTTTGATATTTATTTATAAAAAACTAAATCAAACTTAATGTTCAGAGTACTCAGTATATATCACCACTACACCAAACATTTTATTTTTGCGCTCGACGCGCATCTCGATAGCCACGTTAGCTCCATGAGGAGCGATGATTGACTGATTAATCATCATTAGTCAATCATTGCTCCTGATAAAGCGATGATGGTTAGCAAAACGCGCGTCGAGCGTAAAAATAAAGTGTTTGATGTAGTTGTGATATATAATGAGTAGTGTCATTGTGCCAAAGAATCAACATTCCCAACATAGTTAATGTTCAGGTTAGTTCTTCGCTTTCTACACATTTTTATCTGATTCCACATTGGAATAACCGGCCAAGTGCAAGGCGGACTTGCGCAATTAGTGTTCTGTACGTTGATTGCTTTTAATATAAAAATTTTTGTTACGAAGGTATAAAATGATTAATGACTTTACAAAACACACCCCAAATAAGTTTCCAACAAAGGTTTTTTCCGATCTTTACTGAAAACTTATAAAGGGAGAGAGACAAAAGTGTGCGAAAATATTTGATTATATATATTTTTGAACTCGACTTTTTACAAGGTTTCATTTGACACCCCACTCGATGACCTGGTAGAAATTTTTTTTTCACTTCCGATTTCACTCCCCAAAACTAACCCCTTAAATCAAAATTTAACTTTCGAAACTATACGGCTCTGATGAGGCTATCAATTCCTGTATTAGTGCCAAATTTCAACTTTCTTGTCAAATAATTTCGGAGAAAATCGGGGCGACACACATTGGGACCGAATGCCGAAAAGGTGGCCATAAGTCCCTAAAATGAGTGGGACTTTTCAGGCTCTAGGAATGTGGGTTGGTACCTGCGCTATTCGAAACGACCGGTTATAATAATTAAGTGTGCAGACGTGGCTCTTGACACCTATTGTTGTTAGAGCATCGAGCAGGCCAGTTTCTGAGCTTGTTCTGTTTGAGTTAGACAGGCAGATTTAATTGCGCTCAAATGTGTGATGTCCCACGACATCCCACTGTCAAACCAATTTTATCGTGTTCTCTAACTATTTTTTAATAATATAGAAGCAAAATCAGCTGCCCGCACTTGCACATTTTTTTAAAATAAATTTTATGTAAAAAAGTATGAATAACGTTATATCTATCTTTATAATACATACTACTCAAATCCGTGTTAATTTTCATTTAACACGAGTTAACTGTGTTAATTTCAGATCCTTATTAGCGACGTTGAAAAACCCTATAGTCGAAATTTCATGAAAATATGACAATTTCTATCAATTTTGTCAGCCATATTGGAGCCGCCATTTTGTTATTTACATTTTTTATGTCAGATTCTTAGTCAGCGACCTCAAAAAACCTTGGAAAGTAAGGAGAGAGCAATATCATCACCGGGAATCATTCGGCGCATCCTGCTTAGCTACTATAGACGCTGGGAAATGGCTTTCTGAGTACACTTAAGTTCGGCAAGGATTCTCGTCCAACATTTGCTCCAACTCCCGGTCTTTCACTATTTTTGGTTGCCAAAATGACATCGGAAACTTCTTTAGCACAGTCAGATGGGTTGTCATATTTGAGACAATCATCTAACTAAGGAAAATTCGAAAATATTCCAAGAGTTCTTCCCATTTACCTGATTTATAGTTTCAGTGATGTCAAAACCAGTTTATTGTCGGAAGAAGCTAACGGTGGATTTACGATGACAGTGGATTAGTGATTAAAAACAGGTCAAAAAGACTGGTAAACTCTCCGTTATGGTCAGGAATCTGTGTTGGTTTATTGACAAGCTGAGTAAAGTTACAAATATTTGAGAAATATTCGCTTTTTTCGCCGGTGGTATTTGAACACTTAAGCTAGTTGATATTGGGTATATGCTTACTGCATAAGAAAATCGGACAAAGTTGTACTATTTTAAAAAAGATAATTTTTCTGGCAAAAAGGATTCAGAAAGTAATCATTTTCCGAGCAAACACACAAAATTTGAGTTTCCAATTGACTTCAGAATTCATTCATAAAGTATTTTTCTGTGCCTCTGTAAAATTATATTTATTACAATATGCAATAACAATACATATTATACAACAATCGGTTAGTTTTCACTTTAATCTTAAGATTAACTGAACGTACTAAATAAATGTTAAAAATGCTAAATAAGATAATAAAAGAAGGCCAGGTGAAAGAAACTATAAAACTGTGCAGTAAAAACTATTAGGCGCGATGTCAGTAACTATGTTGCTGTTGTTAGACAAGTAAGAATATTGATGATGACTTATTTCATAACTTTTTGTCAATAAAAAAAATTACCTTTAGGTAATCTCATTTGCAAATGCTAATTTAAAACTCCACTTAGCTCATAAAAACGATTTGCAATGTGGAGAATGCACTTAGATGATTTATCATTCCACTAGAATGAGTCGAGGATTGGTTAAAGTTAATGCTCTTTCTATACAAAATATTTTTTATACATCAAACTTAAAATTAAAAAGAGATAAAAAATTTAAACGAAAATGCAGTAGCAGATCATGAAACTAAACAGTTGGATAAAAATGAATTTAACTATCAGTCCTTCTCTAACTTTACCAGGACGAAGTATTTATCAGCATATTATATTTGTGACTAGCCGTGCTTGCGGTTCCTCTCGCATGGGCTTGATTAACTATTATCGTTGCTGCTTATTCCTTATCTTATCTAACGTAATAAAATATAGCCTATAACCTGGCCAGAGAACATATGTATGAACTAAAATTAACCGGTCAAGTGCAAGTTGAACTTGCGCAATTAGTGTTCCGTACGTTGATTGCTTTTAAAATAAAAAAATGTTGTAACGGAAGTATAAAATGATCAGTGACTTCACAAAACATACCCCAAATGAGTTTTTCAACAAAATTTGTTTCCAATCTTTACTGAAAACTGATGACCTTGGATTTTTTGTTTTTTTTTTATATACCAGATAAATTATTAGAGGTAATGCACTCGTGATAATTTTCGTTCAATCTATACCTCGTGGCGAATATTCCAGAATTTTTTCAAAATTTTTTGATTAGTACTTTTCGAGATAAGGGGGAGACAGCCATTTTTCGCGATTTTTTAAAAATAATACAAAGAAACGTGTGCGTTTTCACAAGCTTTCATTTGACACCACATTCGATCACCTAGTAAAAATTTTTTTTTTTCACTTCCGATTTCACCCCCCAAAACTAACCCCTAAAGTCAAAATGTAACTTTCAAAACTACATGGCTCTGATGGGGCCATCAATTCCTATATTATTACCAAATTTCAGCTTTCTATGACAAATAGTTTCGGAGAAAATCGGGTGTGACAGACAGACAGACACCGAAGTCATCTTATAAATGTTCCGTACGGAACACTAAAAAACACGAAAATAGGATAAGTGATTCTCGAGTGATAAGAACACTAACGGACAGGTAGACAGACAGAGAGAAGTTGCGTTTTATATGTATTATATCAGGGGTGCTCAAACGGTCGAGTGCTTTTTGAGTCGATCTCGAGAAAAAAATTCCGATATAGAACTATTCACAGATTTTGTTTTAGGTAACTAAAACAAAATATAATGAATAAACTACTAAAATTTATTCGATCCACAATTAGGCCAAAATAACCCCCTCATCACTTTCTTTTATCGTGCAAAAGGCGGCTTTATTAAAGGAACGCGCTGTACTTGTCAAAGAAAAGCCGCGTTTTTGATTCCCGCCGATTTTTCTAGAAACTTCGGGCGGCGTGTTTGACGGGAACATTCCAGACTTCGTTCGCGCCGATATAAATGTTGCGCCTGCAGGAATAGGAGTCAGTCTGAGTTGTAACTTGAAGGCGATACATCGATACAAAGTTTATTAATAAATGGTCCAAAATGAGTGCGGCGAAGAAAAGTAAAACTTATCATTTTAATAATGATTGGGAGGAAGAATTTTTCTTTTGTATGGTAAAGGATAAGTGCATTTGTCTCATTTGCCGTGCGTCAGTTGCAATACCTAAGCGTGGGAACTTAGAGAGGCATCATAAAACGGTTCATAAAAACTATGAAAAGGATTTTCCGTCACAGAGTGAATTAAGAAAACGAAAAGTCCGTGATTTGATAACTTGTTTGAAAAAAGAACAAACCATGTTCACAAGACCAGCCAAACAATCAAAAGCTGCAACGATCGCGTCATTTAAAATATCTCATATATTGGCGAAACACAAGAAACCATTTGATGATGGATTGGTTGTGAAGGAAGCATTTATTGAAGCGGGTGAGACTTTATTTGGAGATTTTAAAAATAAAACAGAGATTATGTCTGCTATTAGAGAACTTCAGTTATCTCGTCCGACTGTCACAAGGCGTGTTGAAGTCATGAGTCAGGACATGGCAGATAAACTAAAACATGATATCATGGAATGTACCTACTTTTCTTTACAGTTCGACGAATCCACCGATATGACAGACACTGCCCAGCTGTGTATTTTAATTCGAATGTTATTCAATGACATGTCGGCTAAGGAAGAGTTTTTGACAATGATTCCTCTGAAAGGAAAAACCCGTGGCGAAGATATATATGACGTTTTCTTCAATTTTGTAAGAAACTACAAGCTATCAATATATAAACTAGTATACATTACAACCGATGGAGCACCCGCAATGACTGGAAACGAAAACGGTTTTGAGGCATTGTGTCGAGCTAATGATGATTTCCCTTCATTTTTCTCCTTTCATTGCATTATACATCAACAAGTTTTGTGTTCAAAAGTTCTAAACATGGAGGAGATTATGGGCATTGCAATAAAAATTGTGAATTCTATCCGGCTCTTTAAATTGCAGTTGGAAGATAGTGAGTCAGCTGAACACACTGATTTAGTTCCTCACTGGTGGTTGAGTCGCGGAAAATTCCTAGAAAGGTTTCAAGAATTATTGCCCGAAATAACAGGTTTTCTGGACGAAAGAGGTGATGACACTAAGATGCTGAAAAAACGGAAAATTGCTGACTGATTTGGCATTTTTAACAGACTTCACAATGCATTTAAACACAATTAATTTGGAGCTTCAAGGTAAAGGAAAAAAACTATTATTGAGATGATTAGCGCAATAAACGCATTCAAAAGTAAATTGCAACTTACGATAGATCAACTGAAAAGAAAGGATCTGAAAAATTTTCCGTCTTTGAAAGCAAGGATTCCTCAGTTGAATTATGATAGTTATGAGGCAGAATTATCAAATATTTTGGGCCAATTCGAAATACGTTTTTTTTATGATTTCAGTAAATTGGCAAATATCGCATCATTTATGAGTTATCCTTTTTAGTGTAAAAACATTGAGGAATTAGCTACTGAAATAGCAAGTCAGTTTAACATGGACTCATATTCTGTTGAAAATGAGTTAGTGCAGATTATATCAGATGTATATCTCAACGCCACAGCATCCGATACAAAATACTGGTGTTTTATATTTATCCGAATCTAAGGTAAATCGCCCTTCAACTGACGGCAATGTTTGGGTCAACTTATTTGTGCGAGTCTGCATTTTCTGAAATGAAGATAATTAAGTCAAAATATCGCAATCGACTAACTGACGAACATATGTCATCATGCTTGCGATTAGCACTCGGTATTTACGTACCATCTTATGAAAAGTATGCTGAGGACCTGCAGTGCCACGCTTCAACATCCAAAGTCACTCTTTAGTTAAGTTTAGACACTAGAACTCGTTTGTTTTGTAAGAACCAATAAACTCGCAATTTTGAATAATTATGAGTTTTTTCATTGACATTTTAGAGCAGATCTACACTTACGCATATTGTGCGGAAAACTAATATCTATGCCACGATACACCCTACCTAGACGACAATCCTGCATCACACTTACTTGCAGCTTCTCAGAGCCGATCGATCGTAGTCTAGCAATATTGAGATAGATCGCCAGCAGTTCAAGTTTGAGCACCCCTGTATTATATAGATTATTATTATTTTTTTTATTATATAACCCGGCCAGAGAACATATGTATGAATTAAAAAAGAAACACGTAAATCGGATAAGTGGTTCTCGAGTGATAAGCGCATTAACGGACAGACAGACAGAGAGACGTTGCATTTTATATATATTTTATTGTTTTTGTTACATGATATTGTTCCATATTTAACGGTTTAGGCAGCGTAGTACAAGAGAGTTTGCTAGCGGCAAACTTTTTTCCGACTTGATTCACTATTATTGTCACTACTTATTCCTTATGTGTCGTGTATTGTAGCAGCGAATGTGCGAGGAAAGCTCGTTTTTGTATAAAAATGTTTTAATTTTTAATTTATTTTAAAATTTCGATGTTTTTGGGTGTATTGCGAAGACTTAAAGTCCAAAAAAAAATCCTTAGCAGTTAGAGACATGCAGTTATACAAAAGGACATTCTTTACCATGTGTTGAAATAGAGAACATGCGAGGAAAGCTCATTTTTGAATAAAACTGTTTCAATTTTTAATTTATTGTAAGATTTCGATGTTTTCGGCGTATTGCTATGGCTCAAAGTCCAAAAAAAAAAATCCTTAGCAGTTAGCGACATGCAGTTTTAAGAAGGTTATACAAAAGGACATTCTTTACCATGTGTTGTAACAGAGAATGTGCGAGGAAAGCTCGTTTTTGTATAAAATGTTTCAATTTTTAATTTATTGTAAAAGTCGATGTTTTCGGGTGTATTGCGAAGACTTAATATCCAAAAAAAAATTCCTTACCAGTTAGCGACATGCAGTTTTAAGAAGGTTATACAAAAGGACATTCTTTTCTATGTGTTGTAACAGAAAATGTGCGAGGAAAGCTCGTTTTTGTGTAAAAATGTTTCAGTTTTTAATTTATTGTAGAATTTGAATGTTTTCGGGTGTATTGCGAAGACTTAAAGTCCAAAAACACGTAATAAAATATAGCCTATAACTTGGCCAGAGAACAAATGTATGTATGTAGACGTTGCATTTTATATATATTATAGATTACACAGGGGAACAGCTGTTTTGGTGTCGAGGTTTTTTGAGCTGATTCTATATCAATTTGATGTCCTGAATTCAAATAACGTATTCATTTGTACCCAGGAGCTCAAATTTTTAAGATATACAATTTTAGAGAAATATAAGTTACATTATTGTAACTCAAATCCGTAAGTGTAGTAAACAAAAGTAGATACGAAATTTTATTTTAGTTATACAAAATACAATATTATGTCGTACTTACAAACAAAAAAAAACATTGAAGAAATGAAATAGTCACTCAACACTTGGAAAGCTTCTTTTCCGCGACATTCTTGAATGTTTTTTTAAACAGTCCCTTTTTAAACTCCAGCAGTAATCTGCCATCATGTGCATGTCCCATCTTCCTTGGTAGCGGTCCTCCATAACTTTAATATCTTGGTGAAATCTTTCACCTTGTTCCTCACTCATGTCTCCTAAATTTTCTGGAAAACGGTCTAAGTGGCTGTGTAAATAATGTATTTTAATACTCATATTACACCCTGAGGATTTGAAACTATTAAGCATCTTGTTAACCATTTCAACTTTTCTCTCTGAGGCCAATCTTTTCTAACCCAGTGGTGTGTTTTGTCCCTACTATCCCAGAGGCACAAGAAACACGGATATTTCGTGTAACCACTTTGCTGCCCAAGAAGAAAGTTTACCATTTTTAAGTCTACACAAATCATCCATTGATGTTCGTAATACTTTATCTTCTGCAAGACCAAAGCTATGGTATTATATTCTTCTTTCAGTTTCGTTGAGTGAGCTAGTGGTATTGAACCATATTTATTCCCATTATGTAGAAGGACACATTTTAAACTTCGCTTTGAACTGTCAATAAATAGGCGCCAATCATCTGGAATATATTCAGAAAGTCCCATTTCTTTCATGAGTCCCCTAATTTCGTGACAAAATACAAGATTGTCTTCTTGAGAAAAGAATGGTAGCAGATCTTTTTCTCTTGTACGGTAAAAGGTAATTTTGGTTCCTTGTTCCAGTAAATTTTTGTCGTTCAACCTAGAAGCCAGTACTTCAGAAGCTTTTTTCGATAAATTGAGATCCCTGGTGAGATCATTTAATTCACTTTGATTGAAGCGTTGAGGAACTGATGACGTCCCCTCATAGTCACTGTTAGTTTCATTAGCATCAGAACTTTTATTAGCATCAGAAGAGCGATCAGAGGGAAAATATTCGTCATCAGAGATATGTGGTAGCTGATGAAATGTTGGAATCGGTATTTCATCTGAGTGCGGGATAGGGCGTATTGCCGAGTCTAAATTGGGATAAGTCCACTTACTGCGGTTATTTCGATTGATTCCATTAGTATTTACTAAACAGAAATAACAATCATTGAAGTGGTTTTTTGGTTCTCTCCAAACCATTGTTACGCCGAATTTTAGACATTTTCTTTTCCCGGTAGTCCACTGCCGTAAATGCTCTGTACAAGTTTTACATACGAGATGCGGGGCCCACGTTTTGTCCTGATCACCAAGCTTAACTCCAAAGTATCCAAGATACGCTCGCTTTACAAAGTCAGCAATAGTTTGTCTGTTTTGTTGAAACATGTATTCTCCGCATATATAGCAAAACACATCAGGTTGATTTACACAACTTCTTGAACTGGAACCTGAACTCATTTTAATTCTGTTCAATAACACAAAAACACTCTTTTCTTAACATAAAATAACACGCTGAATTCCATCTACTCTCATTAGAAAGAACGCACAAACTGACGAGACTTACCCGAGTTAGGTGATTAAAAGGGTCAGTTCAGGTACCTGATTGGCAATGGTTCCACTATTTATAGATTTACCTGGAATTTACTCAATTACAGACTGACAATAAAACCATTGTACCTACATTAACGAATATATAATAATTTTAGAACTCTCATAAATGAATATACTGAATAAAAACTACATTGGTAGATAAGTTGATGTATCTAAAAAAGTAGAGCTGATAGAGAAAAACGGATTGCATGTATAGATTTAGCGTCCCAAATATAGTTAAAATCAGCTCTAAAATCCCAGGCACCAAAACAAAAATATTTTTTGTTGCCCTGTGTTATAGATGCAAAGAGTAACCGCAAAAAAGTGCGAATTTTAGCCCGTTTTTGCAACCTTCATAACTTGGAGGCAAAAAAGCCAACTTAACGTAAAAGTTCTTAAATTAAAGTTAATTAAAAATCTAGGACATACTATTTTGGCATATATCAGAAGTAATACTTCTAGACAAAAAGGGCGATATCAGAAAGTTAGACAATTGCCGCATGTTTAGCTTACTGTTTCATATTTATAAACTTTTGACTAAAATCATATCCAATAGATTAAAAAATAAGTTAGATTCCTATCAGCCATGCGAACAGATTGGTTTTAGATCCGACTGTAGCACATGCCCTTACAGATAAGGAGAAATATCCTAGAGAAGAGCAATGAATACAATTTTGAACCCTACATAGCCTTTATAGACTATAAGAATGCTTTTGATTCTGTCGAAATGTGGGCAATCATCAACGGCTTGAACAACTGTAGAATTGATTCTAGATACACTATCCTACTCAAAGATATATATATATATATATATATATATATATATATATATATATATATACTCGTATATATATATATATATATATATATATATATATATATATATATATATACATATATATATATATATATATATATATATATATATATATATATATATATATATATATATATATATATATATATGAAAACGCAAATATTTACATAAAACTTAGTACAGAACAAATACGTATAGGAAGAGGCGCAAGACAGGGATATATAATCTTTTCTAAGCTATTTATTACAGCCCTAGAAGACGTATTCCGCCAACTAGATTGGACAAAGAAAGATAGATGATGTATATCTGAGTCATTTAAGGTTCGCAGACGATATTGCAGTCGTCAGTAGTAATCCACATGAGTTATAAGAAATGATAATTAAGTTAAATTACCACTCAAAGACAATTGGTTTTAAGATGAATAAAAAAACGAAAATATTAACCAACACCAATAATAACATAGTTATAAATTTAGAAGGAACACCTCTCGAGATGTTAAGGATTATGTGTATCGGGGGAAAAACATTGCTACGACAAGAGACAATGTCTCGGATGAAATTTCAAAAAGAATTGTTTAGATGGTGCGCATTTGGGAAATTAAGTTATATATTCAAAGATAAATCCATCCCAAATAAGTTAAAGGTCAAAGTTTACGATCAGTGCATCCTACCCGTAATTACATATGGCGCTGAAACTTGGACACTGAATAAAACCGATATACAAAAACTAGCTCGGACCCAGAGAGCACACGAAAGACAGATGATCGGGATAAAACTTAAAGGTAGAAAAATAAACAAGTGTATACGTGAACAAACGGAATTAAAGACTATTATAGAGCACGTAGCAGAAAGAAAGTAGCAATGGACTGGACATGTAGCACGCACGACCGATGATCGATGGACCAAGCGAACATTAGAATGGAGACCACAAAAACAGAAAGGCAGCGTAGGATATCCCAAAACAAGATGATGATATACGGAGGGTTGTGGGCATTGGATGAATAAGAACAACTGCAAATAGATTGAGATGGAAATTCAGGGGGAAGGCCTACATCCAGCATTGGATAGAAAGAGGCTTATAGTGATAGTGACCCCCCTATTTTGGGCGTTAAAAGTGTGAAAATAAATAAGTTTTTAACAGAAAATAAAAAAAAATATTTATGATGTGTAATTCACGAACATATGTCAAGGATTTCAAGGATTTACATATTTTCAACCCAATACTGTATAATAAATTAAAAACCACCCTCTAAAAGGGGGTTACAATAACAAGAATATCTTGCTATTTATATATCCAGCATAAGTTTTCAAGCTAAAAAAATTATAAGTTATTATTTAGATAGCGCCAATATGAATTTCAATCCCCTTTTAGGAGGTGATTATCGCTTAGCGATAAGTTTGGGAGACATATAAATCCAGCGCTATATTCTCAGTATTTTGCTTATTTCTTTGTATTTTTTCCTAGTCTTGGGAGTCATGTTTGTGAGTATGGCAGGATCCCCTATTAATTGCGACCCCCTTTTAGAGGGTGGTTTTTGATTGACTATACGGTATTGAGTGGAGAATATGTAAATAATTAAAGTTTTTCTGTTAAAAACTTATTTATTTTCACCCTTTTAACCTTCAAAATAGGGGGTATTTGCCCCTTGCTTACCTGCATTATATCTTTCTCTTGACTTGACAGTAAATAACTAAATAGATCTATAGAGTCTAATCTTATTTTGTACTCAGAATTTATCGCCCAAAGTACGGATAATAGAATTCTGGTTGAGTCCATCTACAGTGACTTCAGCAAAGCATTTGATAAAATTGATCATTACTTGTTGTTAAAAGATTGGCTAATATAAGTCTGATATCTAATATCTTTTATTGAATAAACTATAGCTACACCTTGTAACCACTATTACATAAGTTGATGTAACATGAGTATAATTTTGGGCCTTAATATATTTACATGTCAATAACTTAATTAACTTAACTAATGGTTTTATATAAATGAGATGAAAACTTACGATACCTGATACTTACGATATTTCATGAATTATTACTAACTTAATATTAATCCGTGCGAGAGGGTCTGAGGTCTTGGGTAGCCCCCCTCTCGTTGGGTGGAGGTCCGTAAGCATTTATGACTCTGGGGTTGGCCAGTCGCCATCCGATATTATACAGGAATCTGAGCTGATCGTTGCACACGAATTTCCGGGTAGTTGATATCTGGCGGTAGGTATTGCAAAGGAATCATGGGGCATTGCGATGATGCGGTCTAGATGGTAGATCTGTGGGAACGTGATATTTGGCACCATGTTGGGGAGTAGATGATCGTTTTGTAAATTGTCAAGTTGTTGAGTTTTGATAATTTACTGAACTTCTTGAGGAGAGGGTAGGGCTTGCCTAGTAGCCGGTTGCTCTTTAGGGTGATGGCTGCAACATGGTCCTTCTATACTAGCCGCTTGTCGTAGAGGAGACTCAGATACTTGATGTTGTTGGTCCATTGGAGTCTGGTGCTATGGAGGGTGTGGCTGGCTGGAATGGATCTGGTGGATTTGGTGAAGATGGTGGCTTGTATCTTGGTTGGGTTTAGTGTGTTCAGCGGCTTTGGAGGCGGCTGGTTTTCTTTTTTTGAGAATTTTGTTAGAATTAATTACTTTAGTGGGATTTATCCTACATGTAATCGAAAGAGAAATAAATAAACATATTTGTAAAAGAGGATTACGCATTTTTTAGGTGTTTTTGGTTGGATTTTCTCTAGTTTGACAGTTCACTGTAAAAAATGTTTGTAAAATGACGGAAAATTAGTTCAAAAGCTCTATTTGTACGTATTATTACTTAAAATCGATTTGTGGTATTTCAGTGTTTTGTGTGTAATTTTTCATAATAGTATGTAATATTTACATTATAAGTAATATATGTAATTCACTTTGTATTGGCGCTCGGACGACGCCATCTATTTGACGCTGTTTTTTAGGATCCGCACGATCCTTTAGTCTTGCTAGTGCTATTAGGAGCTAAAGGAAGGTGATATGTCAAAACGTTTACAGATATATACAGATTTGTAGACGGGGATATCGTAATATTTGTCAGCGTTGTCTAAGTGCCAAAACATATATTTATATTTCACAGTATCTTTTAGACTACTGAGTAGTGCTGGGAGTTATTGAATTTCTGCAACAACAACTAGCTGCTGTTGACATAGTTGGTGCGTGTGTCTTTTAATTTTGTGTGGAATTTTATGTTCATATGGGACTTAACTGTTATTTCTGGTTTATTTTATTTTTCCTTTATTATGTCATATAATAATGCGTACTTAACAAATGTAATATATTTCTATGAATAATGTAAAATATTCCTCTGGATGTTATTACGTATTTTGTAGTATAATCCGCATGTCTATGTAACGTTACGTAATTTTATGAAAATTTACATAAAAACTTGGAAGGTTACTTAAATTTTGTATAATTATATGAATAATCGATGATTACAAATGGATCCAAGATTATAAATATGATTATTTTTTGCAGTGTAGAAGTACGAATCGATAAATTTCAATTTGTTTATAAGGTATTGTATATTTGTCACCACACCATAAATGTAAATATAAAATGAATGTAAGGCGGTCGCTTATGCAAAAATCGTGTCTTATTTTATCTCTGGTGACCAACGATTGACATTTGCATGGAACTTGCTGATTTATTGCGAATACTTCAGATAGTTTAATTTGAATTGTACAACATTACTTGCCAATTTTTGTCTAACCTCAATTAATATTAATACAGATAAAGAGCTATTAGTTACCATGTTAGTTACATTAATTTGTTATTGTTTTATTTTTATCTACCCCCCTAGGGGGCATCGTGAGAACATGAAAGTTTGGGCTGGGCATTAGTTTTTTTTACATCATAACTGCTGATAATGGAATTCGTTTGTGGGTACAGCACTTGTATTTCACGCATTTTTCTGAGGTAGCTCGACCTACATGCTAATCGTGCGTTATGTTTCTTTTGGATCGCTAAAATCATATTTCAGTTTAAACTACGAATTGAACAAAGTTAATTTTTCAGCAGTTTTTGACTGTTCTCTCATCCGTAAGTGTATCTTGGGACGCGTTTCGCTCTATTACGGATCTTCAGGTGAGCTAGGCTCGATGTAAAAAGAAAACAAAATTTAAAGTAGTTATCACACCACCAGCGTAAAGAATAAGTAAGATATAAATAATTCGCACCTCTGGCTGATGTAAAAATCTAGTTTTGAAGGCGTACCTGCCCTTTATCGGAGGCTGTTCAAGGCCGCAAATCGATAAATTAATTGTTCAGCAAGTAACGACATGAAACGGAGCAAGGATAAATACAAAAGTATGGGTAACTTTGGAAGGGCGGCATCATAATAAATAATATGTATAGTTAATAACATGAAACCGAGTAAGTACAAAATAATAAGGTTCTACAAAACAATATGTGTATGAACATGAAACGGAGCAAGTACAAATATAAAAGTATGAGTAACATGGGAAGGGTGGCATCATAATAAAATTCTACAATACGGTATGGGTAGCAACATGAAACGGAGCAAGGACAAATACAAAAGTATGAGGAACATCGGAAGGGTGTTATCACAATAAAGTCCTACAAAATGGTATGCGTAACAACATGAAACCGAGCAAGGTCAAATACAAAAGTGTGAGTAACACCAGAAGGCTGGCATTATAATGAAGTCCTACAAAATGGTATGTAACACGTAGGCTGAAAAAGTTTTGGACTGACACATAGATGTCGCCCGTTTCAAAAAATTCATATAATTTTTAGAAAGTACCAACTTTCAAACGATACGTGTTTAGAATTTCATGACATCTCGACGATTAGTTTACAAGTTACAATGGTTTTAGTGACGCTATTTTTGATATTTTCAAAACAATGGAAAAAAATCGAGTTTCGTGTGTTGATTAAACACTGTTTTTGATGGGAAAAAAGTACCGTTCAAAGTAATGGCTTGATAACTGTTACGGGGACTCTGCCCCTGGAAAATCGCTTATCATTTACTGGTATGCTGAATTTAAACGCGGTCGTACAGACACAAATGATGCTGAATGCTCTGAATGCCCAAATGATGTGGTTACACCGGAAAACATCAAAAAAATCAACAAAATTGTTTTGGATGACTGTAAAGTGAAATTGCGTAAGACAGCTGACATTCTAAAGATATCAAAAGAACGTGTTGGTCATATTTTGCATGAACATTTGGGTATGAAGAAGCTCTGTTCGAAATGGGTACCACGTTTGCTCACGATATACGATATGTGACAATGGATGAAACATGGATCCACCACTACACACCGGAAACAAATCGGCAGTCATCTGAGTGGACAGTAGATGGTGAAAGCTGCCCGAAGCGACCAAAGACATAACAGTCGGCTGGGAAGGTTTTGTCCTCTATATTTTGGGATGCACACGGAATTTTATCATCGACTATGCTGAGAAGGGAAAAAGCATCAATGCGAGTATTATATAAGGCTATTGGTGCGTTTGAAGGCAGAAACGGCCCCAAATGAACACGAAAAAAGTGCTCTTTCATCAAGACAATGCACCGTGTCACAAGTCAGTGGTTACGATGGCAAAATTGCATGAATTGAACTTCGAATTGCTTCCTCATCCACCGTATTTTCCAGATTTAGCCCTCAGCGACTATTATCCATTCGCAGACCTCAAAAAATGCTCGCGGGAAAAAGATTTGGCTCCAGTGAAGAAGTTATCGCCGAAACTGAGGCAAAGATAAATCCTACAAGAAAGGTGTAGAAATAGTTAGAAAAGCGTTGAATTGATTGTATCGCTTTTGAAGGAGACCAAGTTGATGAATAAAATCGAATTTTGCAAAAAAAATGTGTTTTAAGTAGCTAGACAAAAGACTTTTCAACCTACGTGTTATAACAACATGAAACGGAGCAAGAACAAATACAAAAGTATGAGTAACATCGGTAGGGTGACAATTTTTAGCTAAACAGTCGGTGAAAATTCAATTAAAATAGACGATTAACAACAAAATTCAATAAAGTTTTATAACGACATTAAAAGTTTAAGTACCAAACGCAGCGTAGTATAGAGTTTTAAAAGGATAAAGTCGGAACAAAAAACATGAAAAAGATCAATGGATGGAGAAAAAAAAGAAAAAAGAAACAAAAGAGTAATGTATTAGGATCTATCTAATGATGACCAGCCGTCCGAAAACCCACACCTAGATACCTGAATCCATTAATCACCGCCACCGTTGCAGGGTAGTCTGACCATGTGGAAACGGTAAACTCCCTCAGTGAGGTACGGCTGCGCATGGATTTACTAACAGAGACCAGCATCAAACAGACCCAAATACAGGATCCTTTGTACAGAGGTTCTTGAAACTAAAAATGAAATACAGAAAATCAAAAATGCTGGTTAAAAACCAGGTAGAGAGAAACTAATAATACTGCCGAAGGTAGAAATAGACACATTACAGAAGATATCGCTGATATGCTGATATAACCAAAAAAAAAGACCTACACTTCTAAGACAGAAACGTCATGAAAATTGGGAATTAAATAGTAAGGATAGTGACTCCCACTGAAAGATGTGATGAATTATCTAAGTCAGGGGTGCTCAAACGGTCGATCGCGATAGACAAGTCGATCGCGAGTGCTTTTTGAGTCGATCTCGAGAAAAAAATTCCGATATAGAACTATTCACAGATTTTTTTTTTAGGTAACTAAAACAAAATATAATGAATAAACTACTAAAATTTATTTGATTCACAATTAGGCCAGAATAACCCCCTCATCACTTTCTTTTATCGTAATAACCCCCTGCTAGCGGCAAAAGGTGGCTTTATCAAAGGAACGCGCGGTACTTGTCAAAGAAAAGCCGCGTTTTTGATTCCCGCCGATTTTTCTAGAAACTTCGGGCGGCGTGTTTGACGGGAACATTCGAGACTTCGTTTGCGCCGATATAAATGTTGAGCCTGCAGGAATAGGAGTCAGTCTGAGTTGTAACTTGAAGGCGATACATCGATACAAAGTTTATTAATAAATAGTCCAAAATGAGTGCGGCGAAGAAAAGTAAAACTTATCATTTTGATAACGATTGGGCGGAAGAGTTTTTCTTTTGTATGGTAAAGGATAAGTGCATTTGTCTCATTTGCCGTGCGTTAGTTGCAATACCTAAGCGTGGGAACTTAGAGAGGCATCATAAAACGGTTCATAAAAACTATGAAAAGGATTTTCCGTCACAGAGTGAATTAAGAAAACGAAAAGTACGTGATTTGATAACTTGTTTGGAAAAAGAACAAACCATGTTCACAAGACCAGCCAAACAATCAAAAGCTGCAACGATGGCGTCGTTTAAAATATCTCATATATTGGCGAAACACAAGAAACCATTTGATGATGGATTGGTTGTGAAGGAAGCATTTATTGAAGCGGGTGAGACTTTATTTGGAGATTTTAAAAATAAAACAGAGATTATGTCAGCTATTAGAGAACTTCAGTTATCTCGTCCGACTGTCACAAGGCGTGTTGAAGTCATGAGTCAGGACATGACAAATAAAATAAAACATGGAATGTTCGTACTTTTCTTTACAGTTCGACGAATCCACCGATATGACAGACACTGCCCAGCTGTGTATTTTTATTCGAATGGTATTCAGTGACATGTCGGCTAAGGAAGAGTTTTTGATAATGATTCCTCTGAAAGGAAAGACCCGTGGCGAAGATATATATGACGTTTTCTTCAATTTTGTAACAAACTACAAGCTACCAATATATAAACTAGTGTGCATTACAACCGATGGAGTACCAGCAATGACTGGAAACGAAAACGGTTTTGTGGCATTGTGTCGAGCTAATGATGATTTCCCTTCATTTTTCTCCTTCTGTTGCATTATACATCAACAAGTTTTGTGTTGTGTTCTAAACATGGAGGAGATTATGGGCATTGCAATAAAAATTGTGAATTCTATCCGTGCACTTAGCTTGCAACGACGGCTCTTTAAATTGCAGTTGGAAGATAGTGAGTCAGCTGAACACACTGATTTAGTTCTTCACACGGACGTCAGGTGGTTGAGTCGCGGAAAATTCCTAGAAAGGTTTCAAGAATTATTGCCCGAAATAACAGCTTTTCTGGACGAAAGAGGTGATGACACTCAGATGCTGAAAAACGGAAAATGGCTGACTGATTTGGCATTTTTGACAGACATCACAATGCATTTAAACACCATTAATTTGGAGCTTCAAGGTAAAGGAAAAACTATTATTGAGATGATTAGCGCAATAAACGCATTCAAAAGTAAATTGCAACTTATGATACATCAACTGAAAAGAAAGGATCTGAAAAATTTTCCGTCTTTGAAAGCAAGGATTCCTCAGTTGAATTATGATATTTATGAGGCAGAATTATCAAATATTTTGGGCCAATTCGAAATACGTTTTTATGATTTCAGTAAATTGGCAAATATCGCAACATTTATGAGTTATCCTTTTTCGTGTAAAAACATTGAGGAATTAGCTACTGAAATAGCAAGTCAGTTTAACATGGACTCATGTTCTGTTGAAAATGAGTTAGTGCAGATTATATCAGATATACATCTCAAAGCCACAGCATCTGATACAAAATTCTGGTGTTTTATATTTATCCGAATCTAAGTCTGCATTTTCTGAAATGAAGATAATTAACATAAGTCAAAATATCGCAATCGACTAACTGACGAACATATGTCATCATGCTTGCGATTAGCACTCGGCAATTACGTACCATCTTATGAAAAGTATGCTGAGGACATGTAGTGCCACGCTTCAACATCCAAAGTCACTCCTTAGTTAAATTAACCAATAAATACTTTACTGAAGCAGAGGTTGCTACAGCTCAGCATTCTAAAAAAACAAAAAATCCTTTATTATATGCGGACAAACTCTACAATTTACACCGACCTTGTAGATAAGTTAGATGGGAGTCGTGCTATGAGGCACACTATTACCAAACTCTTACACACATAATCAGGTGAGATACACAGGGCGGCAGTTGCAGTTGATATTATTATTGTGTTATCTGCAACGAATCCAAATTTGCACTGACTTGTTACAATGGAAGGTTATTGATATATCACGATTTTTTAATGATTTAATTTGAATGTGATTAGTTAAATCTAATATGTGGGGTAGTGTTTGATTAATACAAAATTAAATCAAAGAACATAAAAATATCGTCCAGCCTAACCCACATTATCTACTCGTTTAATTTTGACTATACATGGTCAGTTAATTAATTTCATTCACCTTGTAAATCTACCGTATACTCGCACGCACAAGCGGTGCCTTGATGTCTAGCGAGTGTCGCCGGACCGGCCAGATCTGAACCCGGTCGATTAAATTAAATCTGATTAAGTCGCCCGTGGTCGAATAAACAACAAAATGTGTGCCACGTTTAAGAATTGTATAATATAACGCACTCTGAACGCCGCATGAGGTCTTGGGTTTTTAAATGTCGATACTGTGATTATTAGTTTACTCGGGTATCGGTTCTATGATCTAAATCCAGTAATAGATTAGAAAAATTATAGTGTCTATATTTGTATGCAATAATTGCGGTGATTTAATAGTTCTTAGGTGTTATTTCTAGGCGATTTATAATATTTACTAGAAAGCCGAGTACATTGATTAATAATATTTTAGATAATTAATAAAACTGCGGCTGAAATGATAGAATCGTTCGTCGTACAAAAATATTATTTTGCACGTATAGATCTTTTTAAATGATAATCTGCAAGAAGAGTCGCATCTAGAGCATGGATGTGGGGACAGAAGAGGCTGATTCCAACAACTGTACTTTAATATTTATGGTTAATTGTAGGAAGGAAGTGATTAGTGGAATATACGAGGGTCGTTCGAAAATTTCGTGCAAAAAGAACAGCAAATTTTACTAAAACATTTTTATTTATTTTTCAGTATAGTACCCTCCGTGGGCTAGTCACGTAGTCCGTCGTTTCTCCAGTTTGTTTTCGCCGAATCGGTAGTATTCTTTGCTGAACTTCGTCTCTTCGTTCGAGGAAGATTTCAACTTCCCCGCATGTTTACATTAACTTGTGATCACATATTTAACCTGGCCTGAAAACGGCGGATAATAACACATGGGCTGAAAAGTCCCGGGCCTAACAAAGAAAACACGGTTTTTTTGGTTCAAAATTAGCTTTATTCATCAACGTAATCTCCATCAAGAGCAACGCAATCATTCCAGCGCCGCTCTAACATTTCAATACCACTTTTGTAGAACGATTTATCTTTTGCCTCAAAATAGGCCTCAGTTTCAGCGATAACCTCTTCATTCGTGCGAAATTTCTTACCGGCGAGCATTTTTTTCAGGTCTGCGAACAGCCAGTAGTCGCTGGGAGCCAAATCTGGCGAATACGGTGGATGTGGGAGCAATTCGAAGTTCAATTCATGTAGTTTTGCCATTGTTTTGATTGACTTGTGACACGGTGCGTTGTCTTGATGAAACAAAATTTTTTTCTTTGCCATATGCGGTCGTTTCTTTGCAATTTCGGCCTTCAAACGCTCCAATAACGCTATATAATATTCACTGTTGATGGTATTTCCTTTCTCAAGATAGTCGATGAATATTACACCACGCACATCCCAAAATACCGAGGCCATAACCTTTCCAGCCGATTGTTGTGCTTTCGGGCGCTTTGGACGAGGTTCACCAGTTGCTGTCCACTCAGATGACGATCGTTTTGATTCCGGAGTGAAGTGATGGATCCATGTTTCATCCATTGTCACATATCGACGCAAAAATTCCGGTTTGTTACGTTTAAACATGGCCAAACACTGCTCAGAATCATCAACACGTTCTTGTTTTTGATCAACAGTGAGCAAACGCGGCACCCACTTTGAACAGAGCTTTCTCATAGTCAAATGCTCATGCAATATAAAGCCAACACGTTCTTTTGATATCTTTACGATGTCAGCTAACTCACGCAACTTCACTTTTCGATCATTCAAAACGATTTTATGGATTTTTTTGATGTTTTCTGGTGTTACCGCCTCATTTGGACGTCCACTGCGTTCTGCATCATCGGTGTCTCTACGACCACGTTTGAAGTCAGCAAACCAACGTTTTATTGTTGTTTCTGATGGAGCGGAGTCCCCATAACACTTTTCAAGCCATTGCTTCGCTTGAACGGTATTTTTTCCCATCAAGAAGCAGTGTAAAATTAAAACACGAAATTGTTTTTGATCCATTGTTTTGAAAATAACAAAAGTAGCGTCACTCTTAGCACAATAACTCACAAACTAATGAATAGAATATCATGAAATTTTAACAGCTGTCTTTTGAAGGTTAGTATTAACTGAAAAAAGGTGACTGCAATAAAAACTAGCGCCATCTATGTGTTAGGCCCGGGACTTTTCAGCCCATGTGTTACTTCCAACATTAAAAAAAATTTGCTGACTTTCTTAATGTTATTAAAAGTCAGATCTAATAAAGTGTATATTTTTAGTTAATAGAGAATGAAGTAAATAACATCATATTTATTAGAAACCGCTAAATATTTTCTAAAATTGTACTTAAATAAATCATATAATCACTTATAACTTACTCTTATGAAACAGTTGCAATTCTGTCCAGTGTTTTCTACTTGTTCTTACCGCACTCATCAGTAATTTGGCAGGAAACGTTTTTATGTATGACATACTTTGTCTACTGGTAGAATGTTCTTGCTACCAGCCATTTTTTCATGTTTAGATAGTCAAGTGGTTTCCGGTTAAGCGAATGTAGTTATGAGGAACAATTTCATGCCTCATTTCCATCAATTTTGCTGTTGCAAACGTAAACATGTATACTGGTGCACTCTCATGATGAAAAAGAACTTTTTTTGCAAAATGGGGACGTTTCGTCTTTATTTTTACGTCTAAAAGGTCAAGCAGAGATGTGTAATATATCCTTGTGGTTGTTTTCTGCGTTTGAAGGTTCTTCTTTTTTAGGATGCTGTCTCCCTTCGGAGGTTGGCTATCATCCTGGTTATTGTAATTTTTGATACCTCGACTCTAAATAGTTTATGGAAATATAGCCAAACTGTTCTCAGTTCTTTAGCCACGACATGCTTCTCCTTCCTGCCGTTCTTTCACCTTCTATCTTTCCTTCCATTATGAGTTGTAAAATTTTGTAACGTACTCCTCGCATGCTGTAACCAAAGTATTCTAGTTTTCATTCTGGTTTTTATTTCATTGATTAGTTCTCGCCCCCTTGTTCACTCATCTCAACATTTCTTCACTGCTGATTCTCTGTGTGCGGATTCTTTCATAATTCTCCGATAAATCCACATCTCATATGATCCACTTTTTCATATGACTTTGTTGATAGTCCAGGTCTCTAATCCATATAATAGAATCGGAATCACGTAGTATTTTGCCATCCGAAGTCGGAGTTGCAAATACAAGTTGACTCATTTTGAAGAATGGCATTCTGGCCTGTTGTATTCTACTGTTGATTTCCTCGGTCTGATCGTTTTTATCGTTGATCCATGTTCCCAGATATTGGTATTTAGAGACCTTTTCTATCGGAGTTGATTCTATGTTGATATTTTTATGGGCCGACTTATTATCATGTATTTTCCTTTTTAAAATTCGTTTTGAGTCTATAATCATTGCTGATTATATTTATTCCTTAAAGAAGTTTCTGAAGGTCCTCCTCACTATCTGCTGCAACCAAGATATCGTCGGCTTATTGGATGTTCTTGATTAATACTCCATTTATTTTAATGCCGGCCTCTTGATAGGAGAGAGCTTTTTTAAACATAGCATCCGAATAGTAGTTGAACCGAAGCCGAGACAGGATACATTCTTGTCTAACGCCTCTCATTATTTTTATATCTGCCGACGTTTTACCTTCAATATTGATTACCGCAGTTTGGTTCCAGTGTAGGGTGGTAAAGCCTTATTGCCAAAAGACAATTTTGTCCCGCCTTGCCCAGTATATAAACCATATCAATTAATTCATTTATAGCAAAATCCATAACTTTTTATACGTAAGTTACTACAACAAATTAAACTATTTTTACTTGCTTAGTAGACATGTCAAAATTTGACAATGCCTACATTTTTGTTTTGTCTTGGCAAGTATAGCGTAAGTGTATTAAAAACAAGGGTAAAAATTGAAAAATTCAAAATAAATCTAAAACTATTAAAAATAGATATATGACACACTTAATAAAAGTTGGAGGGTTTTGTAAAATCTATCAGAAAAAATAATAATATACAGAGTGTACCATTTAAAAAATTTTGAGATTTTGCAATTTAAAGTAGTCGAAATATATAAATTTATTTTGAACACCCTGTAGCATCTAACTCAAATTTCTTTACATATATCTTTTTAGTGTTCCGTACGGAACACTTATAAGATCACTTCGGTGTCTGTCTGTCTGTCTGTCTGTCACACCCGATTTTCTCCGAAACTATTTGACATAGAAAGGTAAAATTTGGTAATAATATAGGAATTGACGGCCTCATCAGAGCCATGTAGTTTTGAGAATTAAATTTTGACTTAAGGGGTTAGTTTTGGGGGGTGAAGTCGGAAGTGAAAAAAAAATTTTTTTACTAGGTCATCGAGTGTGGTGTCAAATGAAAGCTTGTGAAAACACGAGTAAAATATATATATATATATATATATATATATATATATATATATATATATATATATATATATATAATATTATTATTTCTTTATATTATTATTAAAAATTCGCGAAAAATCGCTGTCCCGGGCCTTATCTCGAAAAGTAATTATCAAAAAATTTCGAAAAAATTCTGGAATATTCTCCACGGAGTGTAGATTGAACGAAAATTATCACGAGTGCATTACCTTTAATAATTTATATGGTATATAAAAAAACAAAAATTTCAAGGTCATCAGATTTCAGTAAAGATTGGAAACAAACTTTGTTGGAAACACATTTGGGGTGTATTTTGTGAAGTCACTGATCATTTTATACCACCGTAACATAAATTTTGACTTAAGGGGTTCGTTTTGAGGGTTGAAATCGGAAGTGAAAAAAATTTTTTTTTACTAGGTCATCGAGTGTGGTGTCAAATGAAAGCTTGTGAAAACACGAGTAAAAAATATATATATAATGTAATACTTGCGTACACTTTTCTTCGTATTACTTTTAAAAAATCGCCGTCCCCTACCTTATCTCGAAAAGTACTGATCAAAAAATTTTGAAAAAATTCCGGAATATTCTCCACGGTGTATAGATTGAACGAAAATTATCACGAGTGCATTACCTTTAATAATTTATCTGGTATATAAAAAAAAAAAATTTCAAGGTCACCAGTTTTCAGTAAAGATTGGAAACAAACTTTGTTGAAAACTCATTTGGGGTGTGTTTTTGTGAAGTCACTGATCATTTTAAACCACCCTATCAAAAATTTTTATTTTAGAAACAATCAACGTACGGAACATTAATTGTGCAAGTTCAACTTGCACTTGACCGGTTTTTTTTTTATCTTTATAGAACGCTCGTACCAATTATGAGTATTCCAACTTTAGAAATAATGGCGCTACTGATAATTTTTTACAAAACTGAAAACTAGTATTTTTTAAAAAAAATTGAAATATTAGAAAAACTACTAGGTTTAGGTATATAACATTATTAATAAGAAGTTATAAAATTTTAAGCAGAATTTAAAAATAAATTAGAAAATAGGATGTTCCATTTAAAAAAACATATGTTATATCGGCCACACTTTTTTGAAGTACCCTGTATACTTAAAAATAATTTTAAACTGTGCATCTTAACATTCCCTAAAACTATTGTATTTAACATTTTTTCGTCATTCCCGAAACAAATGAGATAATGAACTTTACTCTGTCGTTGATTCACCCTGTACAGGTTTTTAAAGACTCTTATGTCTGTGCTGTCAAGTTGACTGATGTCTAAAAGATCAAATACTCGTAGTTTATCATGTCTCACCCTGTCAAATGCCTTTTCATAATCAGGCAAATCTTTTTTAATCTTATCAATAATGCTTGCTCTAGTTGTCAATGCGTTTGCGGATTCCAAATTGACTGTGACCATGAATTACCTTAAGAAAGATTTGCAAATTGCGAGACTAACTTATAGTTCTATGATTTGAGCATTTTTTCGCATTAGTTTTCTTTGGGAACACGATGAAAGTTGACTAAAGTCATTCTGATGGTATTATTCCTATATTATAAACTAGCCGTGCCCGCGGCTCCGCTCGCGTGGACTTGATTCACTACTATCTTCACTGCTTATTCCTTATGTTACCTAACGTAATAAAATATCTGCCATTATTTCTCCTTAACTCCCATTATCTCTACATAATTTCCATTATCTAGGCTTATCTCTGCTCATCTCTCATTATTTCTCTCTATGTTCCATTATTTCTTCTTATCTCCCATTATATGGGCTTATCTCGACTTACGTCGCAATATTTCTCTTTATCTCCCATTATTTCTCCTTATCTCCCATTATCTCACCATAACTCCCATTATCTAGACTTATCTCTGCTTATCTCCCATTATTTCTCCTTATCTCCCATTATTTATACTTATCTCCCATTATCTCACCTTATCTCTCATTATCTCACCTTATCTCCCATTATCTAGGCTTATATCGAATTATATAGAACATATGTATAAATTTATAAAAACACGTAAATCGGATAAGTGGTTCTCAAGTAATACGCGCATTAACGGACAGACAGAGAGAGAGACGTTGCATTTTATGTATATTATAGATATCCTTTGCTAAATGATATTGTTCCATATTTAGTGGTTTAGGCAGTGTATTGCAAGAGAACGCGCTAGCGGCAAACTTTTTTCCGATTTGATTCACTGTTATCGTCACTGCTTATTCCTCATGTTACCTAACGTAATAAAAATATAGCCTATAACCTGGCCAGAGAACATATGTATGTTTTTAAAAAATCACGTAAATTGGATAAGTGGTTCTCGAGGGATAAGCGGACTAACGGACAGACAGACAGACAGAGAGACGTTGCATTTTATATATATTATAGATATAGATTATTATTATTATTATATAACCTGGCCAAAGAATATATATATATATATATATATATATATATATATATATATATATATATATATATATATATATATATAATTTAAAAAAGACACGTAACTCGGATAAATGGGTCTCGCGTGATAAACGCACTAATGGACAGACAGACAGAAAGACATTGCATTTTATATATATTATAGATTATAGATATTCTCTGCTATATAATATTGTTCCATATGTAATGGTTTAGGCTGTGTATTGCAAGGGAACGCGCTAGCGGCAAACTTTTTTCCGACTTCATTCACTAGTATCGTCACTGCTTATTCCTTATGCTACCTATCGTAATAGAATATAGCCTATAACATGGCCAGAGAACATATATATGTTTAAAAAAAAAAAGTATGTAAATCGGATAAAGTGGTTCTCCAGTGATAAGCGCACTAACGGACAGACAGACAGACAGAGAGACGTTGCATTTTATATATATTATAGATGATGTTGTTATTAACATTCTATTAGTTGTAGCAATTCAGCAGGTATACCATCAGGATCAGGTGTTCTTTCATCTTTTGTACATTTAATGGCGCTTTCTATGTTAGGCGGTCCTTCCACGCTTATCCCTTGCTTAATATTTGTACGTCTGTTGTCAAACAATTTTTTGATATATTCTTCTCATCTTCTAATTTTCTGAGCGGTATCTAAAATCGATTTTCTTTCTTTATCTTTTTTTCAAGCATTCCAAGGTAATCTTTTAAAATAATATCAAGAACTTTCGTGCTAACGGTACAGCTTTGGCCTGCCTCAGGGCATATTCTTCGCTAGCCATCACGTAATATTTTTTGGCATACTGATCTCAGATGAACCTCCGAAACATTCTTTGTCCTTTATGTTTGTATAATGGGTTCGAAAATGTCCAAAGCATGTCAGCTGTAGTATATCCTACTCGAATTTAGCGTTATATACTTGTAAGTCTTGTAACTAAAAATACCTATCTCAAAATATTAACAGATGTGTATGTCAGTGACCTCGATAACAAACACACCCATTAAAAAGTATTACTTTTCTTACTTAACAGTGTTATATGTCTTTATTCGCTTAAAGTTTTATCTTCGAATTGATTTGTTTTTTTAAAACCTTTTATTAATTTAAAACAACACTTATCTACCTACCGACTTTATTTACTATAATCCATTAATTATTGTAAATTATAAATCGTGTAGAGCTATATAAAAAACCATTAGTGCTTGGATTAGTCATAATATCTGGGTCGCTTTATTAAAGAAATGCTTGCCTTGAATATTACAAAATACCTGATCATGAGATATTTCTGTATGAATATGGATGGGATGCGCTATTATTATAGTCCCAGAGATGGTAGCAATTTTTATGTGCATGATTTTTTTTTAGTTGAAAGCCTTATTACCTCGTAATTGATGTAACAATAATTCGGAAAATGGAACGTACAGTCTGTCAAGTAAGAACGTGACCGCTCGTATTTTTGGAAAAATGTGTTTCGAGAACATTTTCTGCCATCAATGTATTCTTTGATGTGCTAACAACGACGCAATTACCTTAGTAAGGTGTCCAATTGCTTCCTGTATCAGTAATCCCCTGATATCTTCAAGGGATGGTGTCGACGAGATTTTCTACATATTCGGGCAATAATCTCCAAATTTTTCTAACCTCGTGAGACAACTGAGTCAAAGTCCTCAGAGTCTTTTCTTTGAGCTTTCTCTTTACAAGGAACCGAACGTTTTTAATAGGGTTAGTGTCTGGTGATTGTGAGGGCTACTCTAGTATCTTATTGTGGGCTCAAGCGAGCCGCATCGCGACGTGATTTTCGCCCAGCGAAGGTTTCTTCAACTTGCTTCGAAATTTAATATCATGAGCACGAAGATGTTGTCGAATAGTCTCATGGCACACATTCAAACCCAATTTTCCTAATTTTGCCGCTCCTTGACGCAGCGTCAATTTCGGGTCTCGTGAAAACAAATACACGATTCGTTTATTCACTTTCGGAGTGACTTTGCCTACCGAGCCACGTTTTGGCAAGTTGTCGACATTTTAAACGATTTACCCACTTCTTCACAAATGGTACCGACTTTTTAATATATTTTAGCGGCCGCGGAATGTGTCATTTTAGACCCCTTTGGATGGGAACAAAAAAGAGTGTCTCGAACCTTCGCGCAAACAAATGACTCATTTTCGATTTTACGTGATTTCGACCAAAGTTCGGAATCCACTGATACTGGACAAAGGTTACATCTACCGATTTTTTGCTGAATTGCTAGAATCGCATCTACCGGAAATGAATTATCATGGACACGTTCTTATTTGACAGACTGCAAGCCAATTTTGCGCTTGTAGGAAATTGTAAAATAATCGGTTAAAGTAATTTATCGAGTAATTAACTTGCACATAGGCTGTTTCTAAAATAAATAATGCATTTAATTTTCTTACATCAAAGAATATGCGTGGATTACAACTTGACGTCTTATCATGGAAGAAAATTGTGCAGAGATATTTGCCACGAAAACCTGATATTTCTCTCTGCATTATACTTCTATTAAAATGGGAAATAACGAAAAACCTGCCAAGTGCAAGTCAAACTTGCGTAATTAGTGTTCCGGACGGTAATTGCTTTTAAAATAAAATAAAATCCCTACCTAGGCTAAGTTAATTAGGTTTCTGACATGTATATATCTTAAGATCGAATATATATTTTCATGTTTTTTCTTAGTCAATAATGTATAATAGTTTTATCTAAATATTTGTTTAATTATAAACAAATGAAATGAAATTATGTCTCTCTACAGGAGCAATGCGTCACTCGGTAACAATAATGTACTGAAACGTATATTACACAAACATCCACCATATCGTCAAGCAACATAGTTATCCTAGTTTTTTTATACCAGATAAACGTAATGCACTCGTGATAGTTTTCACCCAATCTACACTTTATGGAGAATATTCCAGAATTTTTTCAAAATTTTTTGATCAGTAGTTTTCGAGATAAGGGGGGGGGACAAAGATTTTTTTACAATTTTTAAAAATAATACAAAGAAAAGTGTGGGCTAGTATATATATTTTTGAACTCGTGTTTTCACCAGCTTTCATTTGACATCCTGACCGATGACCGATGAAATTTTTTTTTTCACTTCCGATTTCACCCCCCAAAACTAACCCCTTAAGTCAAAATTTAACTTTCCAAACTACACGGCTCTAATTGGGTCATCAATTCCTATATTTGTGTCAAATTTCAATTTTTTTCAACAAAATAGTTTCAGAAAAAATCGGATGTGACAGACAGAGGGACAGACGGACACCGAAGTGATCGCATCAGTGTTCCGTACGGAAGATTAATGTTTAATGCCTCCAAGAACATTAATAATAGACGTGTAAGTCAATATAGACGAAGAAACTTCCATAACCTCCTCCCCCACTTCGTTAGCTCTTTTATGTTTTAATATACATAAATAATTATATTTAAAATTTGTTTAATATTCCAGATAAAAACTTTCTCATAGTACTATTTAAATTATATAGAATTTATTGGGGCCGGCTCCCTTTAACCCAGTTTTCCATAAGGGATATCGCTCAAAAACTATAGTTTTTCTAACGGACACAAAAAAGACCGAGTATGTCATTAAGAACATCGTTTTCCACTCTTTCTCGAGTCTACTGTTAATCTTGAATCGCGTTTAAATGTAAACAAGTGGAGCCTTGGTTTGTCTTCTAGTTCGATTGTGTTAATCGTGAAAACAGACAGACATACAAACACCTACAGACAGAAAGATCGACGAAAATTGGAAACTATGTTGTGATTTAGAAACCCTGACAGAGTGTGTGTAAATTGGCTTATTTAAGAACTCAATTCTAGATAAATATATATAAGCGTTTATCACTCACGGAATCTGTCGTATTTCGCAGCATAGAAAAAATAGAATAATACAAATACACAAAATACAAACGAACAAACAATACACAGATCCATCCATAAATACGAATAATATAAGCAATATACGTATAAATATAAATAAAACCCAGTATAAATAAAATACGATAAAAATTCTAATATGAATAGTCCTAGCCATTCAAGGGCAGAGGGCGACACCTCATGCAGCTAGGTAAAGTCCCCTTAAGAAGCAATTTCTCTGCATTCCATTATTCTCTGCTGAGTTGTTTGCTCAGCCACACCACATATACACCGCGGAGCATTTTTAAAACCCCATTGATGCATAAGATAAACGCACCTACTCTGGCTGGTTCCAATTCGATTTAGAGAAGACTACTTTCTTCATTAAAGTTGGAAACCAGGAACTCGATCAGAGGGATCACCGAATAAATTGGAGTTCAATGGTGGCTACTGTTTCATTCTGTTCTCCATCCAGTCCTTAGATCAAAGTTCTCAACCACAAGTCTCTGGGCTGTGTCGCTAGGACGCTTACGAGCTCGGAGTCTTCTTGGGGCTAGGTTCCCAATATCTGCATGGATAGGTAAGAACTGACAAGCCGAATATTTTTTTCCACTCTCTTCGTAAGGCGTGATCGCGGGGGTGTGTTGGAAAGAACTGGTAGAGGTTTACCACTGAATCTGATCGATGAGAAGCCGTAGTTTGCAAGCCCCCTCATATTTACAATAGGATCACACATCTAAGCTGACGTGAAAATTAATTGACAGGATCGACTGATGACGAAGTGATTAAATGTATACTGTTATCATACTTCCAAAATTTAAAAAAATACTTGCTTCACAGGGTTCCTAAATATAAAATATAAAACAGTATAGTCTAAAGAAATGTATAGTTTTAGCTACTAAATAATAAAGTGAATAATATTATATTTAAGAGTAACAAATGAATATTTTTTGAATTTGTATTTTAATACTCGTAAATTAGATATAACCACATATAAGCAGCTAGTAAAATTAATAAATATTTGTGCCAACACTGGTACGTATTCAAAATAGGTTTTACTACATTCAGTATCTTCAGCGACGGAAGCGGCGTAAGGCAACTTTTTGCATAAAACAGTGTTGCAATTTACTCCACTATCTTCTACTTATTTTTATCGCATTCTTAAAACTTTACATTGATTCATCTGGAAACGATTTCAAGAATGACATGGTTTCTCTCCTCTAGGGTATAAAATGGTTTTGGTACTTTATCTAGTTTCTTAATAGAGCATGCTTTTGTTCTTTCTAGGGCCGCCCCGAATTGGACGCCAAATCAGACGCTCTAAAATTTTTCTTGAGAGTTTTAAACTCGCAACGCTACTGATCTAAGGTTTTTCCTATTGGCGTATTGTTTGGCAATAAATATGTTCTTTTATGAAATATGAGGATAATATTTATCAACTCTGTATAAGTAGCAAACACTTAATACATACGTTTATGACCCTTATCTTGATTTTGATTTAAAATTAATCCCATTTATAAAGGCGTACCTCGACTTGAGCGAGCGCTGAAGTCACTGTTCACATGCATTATGACCATGACACAGAAAACGTCTGTACTTTAAGGTTTTTGTAATTACTGAATGCTAAAAATGAGATTTTTTTGTATATTCTTGAGTACCTCCTACTTTGTCCTGCTTTTTAGAATTTTCAATTCTTACACTCTTTACTTCTACTACATCCGTTTAGTGGAATTGTGTTTGATTTAGTAGTGATCTTTGTAGAGGATTTAATAAGATCGTTATAATTTTTTTTTGCTCATTCATCTGGAAAAGTCTTTTTTCTCAAAAATTTTCCTTCGGCAAATAGTTTTAATTGGAACAGTAGATTTTTCTGGAGGATTATAGCGGATCATAAAATTAGAGAATAAATTTAAAATGATTTAATTTGGAATTCCTTGAATACCGTTACCATGACGAGGAAGATTTTGTCGACATTTCTTCGTAAAATGCATTTTGCGTGTAATTGTTTAAGAAATTGCTATAATCACTGTTTTCTATTAAATTTTAGGAATGGTCTTTCGCAATATTGTAGAGACAATTCTCTACAAGTGTGTATATTAAATTTGTATAGTTACTACATTAATCATCATCATCATCAGTCAGCCCTCTGGGTCCACCGTTGGACATAGGCCTCCTCTATAGAATTCCATCTCTGTCTATCCTGCGCAGTCTACAACCAGTTCTGAGCAGCCCTTTTAATATCATCTGACCAACGTGTCGGTGGTCAGGCCGCACTCTTTATAAGATACGTAATTTCTAATTACGACCTAAATGTTTTTCATGAGTTATCTTTTCTAGTGAAAGGACTTTTTTACACATCTAACTCGATCCGTCGACAACTACCCAGGTTAGGCTCTTTAGTTTTTAATTTTTTCGCCTCGTTCTTTCCCAAAATGCTTTTTTTTTTTGCGTTTATTGATGAGTTTTTTCTTTGCAAATTTGCCTTTATGTCGCAATTGATTATAATCAAAAGTCATTTTTTATTTCATTATATTTTTTTTATTTTAAAACAGAAGTAATATGGTCTAAAGAGTAAACATATACATAATAAATGTAATATAACGTTACTTCTATAGAGCATTCGGTATACGCATTGGCAGCGTTGCGACATTTATTTCCATTAAAAGTGTGATTGTATAAGTGTGTGTCTGCATATGAAAGTTTCTATTTATCGAATACAGTCTCCGACAAAAATAAAATACTCTGCCATTGAGTATTTTAAACTTTTTGTATTTACTGTCGGACTATACCGATTGTCACGTGTGAACTACCTTAAAGCTCGTTATATATTTGATTCTGCTCCTTTATGACCTTGAAATCGTATAGATACGTGAGCAAATCAGACGTTAGATTTGAATTTAGTAAACAATATTACGTCGATATAACATATCTGGCCATTTTTATAACATTTGGATTTAGTGATCGAAAATACCCCCCGAAATATGTTTCCTGATTTAACCACTTTTGACCACTGTGAGGCAGACCTTAATTCGAAATCAACAGTGTACGAGCCAATCAGATATCATATTTGGATTCAGGGACTAAAAATACATCGGAATATGTATTTCTTGAACCTGACCATCTGTCCTGCCCATTTCCATTTTAAAGCAGCTACGCGCATGATGACATCTATGACTCCAGTGCATCTAAACACATCTTCGTTACGTATTCCGTCATTAAGAGTCACACCAAGCATTAACCTTTGTACAATCTTCAGTTTATGTGCAGATTTGATTCTAAGTGCACACGTCTTAGTTCCATAGGAAAAGACTGATAGGACTCACTGTTAATAATAATTATTACAAGCGGGGTTATCTTCTTTTTACGACGTCGTCTCCTCACGAAGGTTGGCGATCCATATAGCTACACGAACTTTAGAAAATGCTGCTCGAAAAATATCACTCGAAGCAGATTGAAACCACCCTCTCATGTCCTTCAGCCAAGAATTCTGTCGTCTTTATTTTACCTTCAATAATTAGACGTAGCAATTTGTACTTTAGGCTCCTCTTTATATGTCCGAAGTATTGAGTTTTTCTTATTTTTATGGTTGTTAGTAATTTCTTCATTTTGTTTATTATTTCCAGTATTTTTGAGTTTTCTATTTTCTGTACCTAGGAGAGGCGAAGAAGGCGTCAATAAATGTATATTTCAAAAGATTCCAGTTATTTCTCTGTAAAATGTATTCATATTCATGTATGTTACTCGGGCCTGTTCAATTTCGGAATATATTTGCTTTCTTGGCTCCCACTTGTCATTTATATTGGTTCCCAAATATTTAAATGTGGAGACCTGTTCTATGGTGTTGTTGTTGTTATTACCCTTCACTTGGTTTTTCTTGTATTAATAGTTAATCCAAATCTTTCGCTGGCTGCTACCACTCGCTGGATCAGTTGCTAGAGATCTTTGATATTATTTGCTAATAGAACAGTATCATCAGCATACTGAATGTTGTTCAGTGTATTACCATTAACTGTTATTCCTTTAATGGATTCATAGATGGCCTCATCAAACACAATATCAGAAAAATGGTGAGAGAATGCATCCGTTCCAGCTCAATTTTAAAGTCCACTCTTTTGTCTATATTTGCTGTTTCCAGAATTTTTATTAATTTCTCGTGTATCACACAGTCAAAAGCTTTATTGTAATCTATAAAACACGCATATACATCTACGTTCATATCCTTAAAGCGCCGAACCAGTACATTTAATGAGAATAAAGCTTCTCGTGTACCCATGCCTTTTCGGAATCCCAATTTTGTGTTATCTATTTCTGCTTCACATTTTCTATGTATTCTGGTATGGATGTTTTTCACGTGAGAACGTGAAATATTAAACTTATTAAGCGATAATCGTCACATTTCATTGATTTTGACTTTTTAGAAATTGGGATGAAAGTCGACTTTAGCCAGTTTCATAGATCTTGTTAGATGAGAATACTAGTTGATTATTAAAGGGACTTTAATCCGAAAATATTTTGAGGATTTCTCTCTTTATATCATCTGGACCAAGTGCTTTTCCATCCTTGTGTAGTTGTATAGCACGAATGACGTTCTCTTCTGGCCCTAGCTCATTATCTCTGTTTAGTTGTAAGTTTTCTGATCTATGTCCATTGAAAAGCTGTTCTATATATTGCTCCCATGTCTTTATTTTGTCCTTAATATTCAGTATAATTTCATTATTTACATTTCTCAGAATTGTTCCTTGTTCTTGTTTTTTCTTCCAAATTCCTTCACTTTCATATGTAGGTTGAATATGTCCTGTTTTCTTGCAGTTCCTCTATTTCTCAACATTTCTCACTTAATCAGATTTCCTGAGCTTCGCTACAATTTGGACGTATTACTCTGTTTAGTTCGGTGTACTTTGAAAGATCTTTTGTTTTCTGTAATCGTCTTTCGTCCGTCAGATTTAGTATTTCTTCGGTCATCCATTCCTGTTTTTTTTCCATTCTCCGCTCGACCCATTTCTTCCTCCTCTACTGCTATAAATTCAATCTTTATCAGGGATTATATCATTGGTAAAAAATTACGAAGTACTGTGTAAATTTTTGTCCATTTTACATTCATTTATATGACGTTATATTTACTTATAAAAATGCATAAAATAGTATTTTTCTTTAAATGTTTTTACTTTAAAACAACTGTAATACTTTATTACCTGGAATTTAAGAAATGTAGAGAAAAAAAATATATGAAAATAGTAATAACTATGTATGTGCACATATATCTCACCTCATTTTCAAATAAAATTATTTTAAATATATACGTATATGGCATGCTATGCTATATAGTATAGCTGTCGGCGGTAATAATATAAAATAATATGTGTAATCAACATACTCTTGGTGTAAATAAAACTTAATAAATCCTAGTAAAAGACTATAAAACTAAAAGCGAAAACCTTTTGTTGCTTAATGAATTTTTTGAGAGATCATCGCACTCAGTAATTAAAAGCAATATGCATTTAAAATTTACAAATATGCTTTTTTATGGGCACAGCACACGTGCTGTAAGAAAATCCCTAAATAGCTACAATAGCGACGCGTGTACGGAATAAGCCAAGTGGAATTTAACGCTACAAAAACCCAAGCGGCAGTTTTTTCTAAAAAAGTTAATGTTGCTGAACCCGACATAGTTATGTCGGGGCACTCCATTCCCCTAGCATCGTCGCTCAATTTGTTGGGCGATAGTTTGGGAGCAAATATGTCTTGGCATGAACATGTTGCAGGCATAGCAAGGAGAGCTTCTCAAAAGTTGGGAATATTATTTAGAACCAGAAAGCTTTACACCCCACAGCAACTGTTAATTCTTTACAAAGCCCAAATTCGACCAACTATGGAATACTGCTCCCACGTTTGGGGCTCCGCTCCCAAACATACACTGCATTTGTTGGATTCTGTTCAGAGAAGAGCGGTCCGTCTGATTGGGGACCCGAATTGACCGGCGGCCTTGATTCGCTGGAACATCGAAGAACGGTTGGCGACTTGAGTCTGTTCTACAAGTATTTTCATGGAAAGTGTTTGAAGGATGTAGCCCGCTTAATTCCTCCCAAAGCGGTGCATGTTAGAAATACACGTCGCGCTGGTGCTTCGCATCCGTATGAGGTTCAGCTTGTTACTCCGCGTACGACGCTTTTCAAGCAATCTTTTATATGGAGAACGTCATCCCTTTGGAATAATTTGCCCAGCGCTGTGTTTCCCACCGAGTACAATTTACAGCGATTCAAGAACAACGTGAATCGCTTTTTCCGCACTCGTGCCGCTCCTGGAGCGCTTTAGGGACTTCCCTGCAGCACGTGTGCTAGACCAATAAAAAAAAAAAAAAGCAATAAACGTTGGTCTTGAATCGCTCTAAATTGTACTCGCTAGTAAATTCAGTTCTGGATAAATCGTTCCACAGGTATGAGGTTCTCCATATAAAAGACTGCGCGAAAAGGAGTGACATGCTGAACCTTATACGGATGTAAAATATTAGCGCGAAGTGTATTCCTAGCATGCACCGTTTTGGGAGGAATTAAGCAAGCTACATCCACTGAACACTTCCTATGAATATACTTGTGGAATGGAATAAAATCGCGAACCGTTCTTCGATATTTCAAGGAATCACGGTTGCTGGTTAAGTTCTAGGTCTCTAATCAGGCGAACAACTCACCTCTGGATAGAATCCAACAAATGCTGAGCATGTTTGGAAGCAAAGCCTCAAACATGGAAGCAGTATTCCATTGTTGTCAAATTTAAGTTTCGTACAGAATTAACAGTTGTTGTAAAGTGTAAAGCTTTCTAGTTCGAAGCTTTTGGGAAGCTCTCTTTGCGATACATGTATCATATTTGCTCCCAAATTTATGCCCAAAAAATTGAGTAACGATGCTAGAGAAATGAAGTGTTCCGACATAACTCCATCGGGTTCAGCAACGTTAACTTTTTCAGAAAAAATTGCCTCCTGAGTTTCTGTAGCGCTGAATTCTGTTTGGATACTATCACCCCAAGATAGAATTTCTTCCAGGTCTTTGTTAAGTTGAACGACTTCCTGCCTTCTGCAGATATTTGCATAGGTAACCGACGTTCGAGCATTCAAAGAGAATGAATATTGATAGTTTCTAAAAATATTCTTCTAGATATTGTAAAAGATGCTGATTGATAGCCTGTTCCATAACTTTCGATATTATTGAAAGCAGTGAGACGGGTCGGTACTTGTATTGCAACATCTTGCTTTTTTTTGAGTATCGGCTCAACTGTAGCGCATTCCCGGCTGGAAGAAAATTGTCCCTTTCTGTAGGGTAGGTCGAAAAGTTGACAGAAAACTGGTGTTCGTTCGATTTTTTGAATACTATAGCAGGTATGCCATTAGCGCCAGAAACTCTTTTGGTGTCTAGCTTTAATAAAATACGTTTTCTGATATGCTGTCTGAAAAGAATATCCTTGACTGCACTATGGGAATAGTTGATATATCTCTCCTTGAAAATCGACAATAGAATGTAAAACGGAGTTCAGCTAACAAGATGGCTTTCTAAACTGGTGTTGCTATAGTATTATCTGGCCGTGTGAGTGCTGGTATAGTGAATTTAATGAAATTGTGGCCAATGGCCTTAGCGACTGATGAAAAGGACCTGGAATTGTTAGGGCAGGCAATAAGTTAGGTTTTAATTTTTTGATTGTGTCTCCTTGGTTTCGTTTGCATCTATTCTGGATACGAGAACACAAACAAAGATGACTTATGACGTTAGGATGTTCACGCCATTGTTGGTAGGAAAATGTTTCGAAGCAACGGCTTCTTTGCATTTTCGGATCAATGATTGCCGCTGGAAGGGTATTTCTTCGAAAAAGGGATGTAAGCTTCCATACCAGTCAAAGTGACATCGGAAATCTTCTTAGCGCAGTCAGATCGGTCGTCCGAACTGAAATAAATGTCCGTCCAAGAGAAAGTTCAAAAATATTCCATCAGTTCTTCTGATTTAGCAGATATGTAGTGCCAAATCTTGCGCAGTTTAGGCGCCTCCCTGTCACTGATCCGTAGGATACTCGATGTCGAGGCACATGGTACCAATATTTATCTGTTAAGAGAGTCTTTATATGGTCTTATGAGAGAAGTTGACTCTCATACATTCATTGACGAATTAACAGGTATATCGAAAGGATCATTCCGTGACACTGAGGAAGCCTTTAGTAACGTTCCTACAGCTATTTTTTTATGGGTCTAGCACACGTGCTGCAGGGAGGTCCCTAAAGCGCTACAGGAGCGGCACGTGTGCGGAAAAAGCGATTCACGTTGCTCTTGAATCGCTGTAAATGGTACTCGGTGGGGAACACAGTCCTGGGCACATTATTCCTAAGGGATGATGTTCTTCATATAAAAGACTGCTCGAAAAGCGTTGTACGAGGAGTAACAAACTGAACCTCATATGGATGTGAAGTATCATCGCGACGTGTATTTCTAACATGCACCATTCTGGGAGGAATTAAATGGGCCACATCCTCCGAACACTTTCCATGAAAATACTTGTAGAAGAGGCTCAAGTCGCCAACCGTTCTTCGGTGTTCCAGCGAATCAAGGCCGCCGGTCAGTTCTGGCGCGTACTGTCATCTGCAAAGCCGTAGATTGGATTTCCGGTCTTTTTCAGCAGATCGTTAATGTAAATGAGAAAGAGAGTAGGAGATAATATGGAGCCTTGGGGCACACCAGCGTTGATAGTGAAGGTGTTAGAAAGAAACCCGTCGACCGCCTCTTGTAAAGAACGCTCACTGAGGAAACATGAGAGCCACAAACAGAACTTTTCGGACATACCATAAGAGCGTAGCTTAGCCAACAGTCCATAGGGCCAAACACGGTCAAATGCCTTGGATATGTCAAGAGCAACCGCTCGAGATTCTCCAAAGTGTTCAATTGCGTTGTTCCAAACATGTGTTACATAAGTCAGAAGATCTGTTGATCTATGTTTACGAGAGCCATATTGGTGATAGCTAATAATGTTGAATTCTTCAAGATACTTTAGATGTTGATTGATGACTTTCGATATTATTGAAAGCAGTACGACTGGTCGATAGTTATTTGGCAAGGTCTTCTTGCCTTTTTTGCTGAAACTACTGGCTGTTATAGTT
This sequence comes from Pachyrhynchus sulphureomaculatus, assembly GCA_019049505.1. Classification (NCBI taxonomy): domain Eukaryota; kingdom Metazoa; phylum Arthropoda; class Insecta; order Coleoptera; family Curculionidae; genus Pachyrhynchus; species Pachyrhynchus sulphureomaculatus. Next base: position 98,508,460 of record CM032452.1, on the reverse strand, counting down.
TTCTTAAAAATATTTCAGTTGTTCGAAAATATTACTTTAGTTTAGCTTTATGAAGACTTTATTATAGAGAAATTTTAAACCTTCTATTCTGAAAAGTGTGAAAAGAGCGGAAATGTTAGCTCACATGAGATACGTGAAAGAGATGAAAAAAATCTATATAAAAAGTTCTGTACATTGGCAGTAAAAGTTTTTTTTTTTTGATTTAAAGTGGGTGGAACATAAAGAAGATTTTGAGAAGGAAGAGCTCAACGGTTAGCAATAGTAGGATTACTTGTCTTCTTGTTTCGGGAAATAGACTGGAGTTTGTTCATCACACACTGTATTTGTTTATGTATTTTTACGTTTTAAAAATAATCGTGTGCAAATAGTTTAATTTCGCTCAAATTCACGAAAAATTATGCAAACAAATAAGGAAAAACCCATATTTGTGAAATATTTTAAGTTATTTAGCTATGTAATAAAGATATGAATAAATTTTTTTGAAGGTATTGGGGAAAATTAAAGCATCCCGACATCTCGTCAGGCGTCAATCGCTATTGTTGAAACGAAGCAATTTTAAGCGTACACAGAGCATCAGTAATATAGAAAACAATCAATTTATAGAATTCTAAAATGCACATAGCTGTAAGAGAAAATTATTCTACTGCGCTTGCGTGGGAGCCCGGAGCTTATTAGCATTTGACCTTGGAAACACCAAAAAAAATTAATGACGAGACAAATATTTCATGAGTGTTTGATGGATTTTTTTCTGTCGCTCCTTGTGCCTCCTCATCTAGACCTCATTTTTTGGGAATGAACTGCCACGATTGTGTTTGTTCCTGAGTACGATACTTGTGTGGAGATTTAGGGATTCTACCGCAGCGTTTGTGATTTTTCTATAGAAATTTTGTATTTTATGGGGTTGTTAATCCTAAGTAGGGTTTTTAAAGGTGAACTACTTCTTAATGAAATTGGAAATTTTGAAAAAAATTTTGGAGAAGTTATTTAACCAGTATTTCTCTTGCGAATATGTAGTTCTGAAATGAGTACTAAATTTGACTTCTTCACACTAAACAATAACTTCATTACAAGTCGATATGTTTAATGATAGATATTTTTTTGGTTAAGGTAAATTAATTACAAAAAAGTTGAGTAGAGAAAAGGCTTTAGAGATATTTACGATTAAAGGCTAACATTTCCCTCTGCATACTGTCTATGTTATAATTGAAAATTATGAAAAAAATTACAATATTCTTATCTCTCCGACTCCAAAAACCACGAAAAGGGCGCATAACGCCATAAATATGAAGCAATCTCTTTATTATTCCTTCCATCTCACTAATTTCTTGTGTGTTTGACCATAAAAACCTAAACCTAGTGAAAAAATAATACAATTTTCAGATTGCTGGACATAACTACTTATATTTGTGTTCAATATTTCAGTAAAAAAAATTATCGTAATAATTGTGATAAACTACCAAATTTATCGACTCCCCAATCTTTTCACCTCCACGGTGCACAGTGGGGAAAAAAAAAAAACGAAAAATCGTGTTTCAAAATTGTCTAGAGCCTTCAATTTTGGTTCGATTTGGACGATTTTTTTTTTAAATTGAAGCTTATTAAATTTCGAACAAAGTTGTCGGAGCCGATTTTGCAATTAAACTTTTGTTTCAAAATGGCGGACGTCTTCAAAATGGCGGTTTCTGATTATATAGCGACTGAGACACAGAAAACGCTTACAGTTTCAAACCAAGTTGTGCTAAAATGCGTGTATGTATGTTTTTTTTTATGTCGCAGATAATATATCTAATATTACAGTTACAAGATTAATAATAAATGGACCCAAAATGGCTGCCATGAACAATAAAGGTATTATAAATATGAATAAACGTACCATTATTATTTTATATCCATAACATTTGCATAAATAATTTCTTTAAGGTTGTTAATTATAAATATGTTTCAACGATTGACTTAAAATGACAAATCAAGTATGGCGGATGCCAAAATTGAATCGAGCACATTGTTGAGATACGTGAAGTAAAGGACATTGTCTTAGCGGTCGCGGTGGAATATTAAGTTTTGTTAGCTATGCTAAAATAGGGACAGTTAAATATTTTGTTGCATTAGCCACTGTTTAGCAACAGCAGCCACTTTTTTTGCTACAACAGCAAACAATGTGGCTAGTGCAGCAAAATATTTAGCTGCCCTTTTTTAACAAAACGTTTTAGCTGTTGTAGCCATTTTCTAGCTGTGTGAGCTGTCCTTTTCTGCGTGTATCGCTGTATTTTGTATCTGCTAGAAAATTGTCTACGATACTTAAAATTTACAGCAGCAATATTCTAGCAATAACTGCATGAAAATTTAAATCCCGCAACTAAACTTGAATAACTTGAATGATCTGACTGCCACAGTCTAAATGCCACTTTGTTGCTCGATTCAATTTTGGCATCCGCCATACTTGATTTGTCATTTTAAGTCAATTGTTGAAACATATTTATAATTAAAGAGATTATTTATGCAAATGTTATGGATATAAAATAATAATGGTACGTTTCTTCATATTTTTATAATACTTTTATTGTTCATGGCAGCCATTTTGGGTTCATCATGCATATCTTGTAACTGTGATATTAGATATATTATCTGCGACATAAAAAAACATACATACACGCATTTTAGCACAACTTGGTTTAAAACTGTAAGCGTTTTCTGTGTCTCAGTCGCTATATAATCAGAACCAACGTCCGCCATTTTGAAACAAAAGTTTAATTGAAAAATCGGCTCCAACAACTTTGCTCGGAATTTAATAAGCTTCAATTTAAAAAAAAAATCGTCCAAATCGAACCAAAATTGAAGGCTCTAGACAATTTTGAAACACGATTTTACGTTTTTCCCCACTGTGCGGTGGTCTGGAGCTGCATCAAATAAAAATATGGGGTGGTTTCAGAACTTTGATGGATTTTGATTCTAGCAGGTATTAGGAACATTTCAAGTCATTTTAGAAAAAGATCCACTCAGCGCTTTTTTTCAAAGCAAAAAACGACATTTTTTAATATTGTTACTAATTTAAAACAAATGAATAAATTCGGCTGAGGCTAGTTTACATGTTTTCCGTATTAAAACAAGCCTGAAATTGTTTTCCCAGCTTATATTAAAAATTATTTGTCAGATGTAAACTTCTATGAAAAAAAAATAAATAAATATTGTTTAACCCATACTAAAAGCGATTCAGCTCACAGTAAAAACAAGAAAACCACGACTATAATCGTTTGTATTGATATAATACGTACGTCATTATCGGTTGAAAAAGTATAATATCAGCTATAGTCAACAATACTCCTTCCACTTATCAACTCCCGTGCCTGCAAGTTAAATAAATACTGATTTAGTTTCTTACGCGATACTAGTACAATAATATATCATTTGTTTATTGGTTCCTAAGATACACGAAATTTTCTACCACGTACTCGAGTTTTGCTCATAAACCAATAAAGGACTGGCATATTTCAGTACACAGGCAGTAGAGTCTGCACATAGTGACTTTAGTAACGGTTGAGAGCGTTACAAGGTGTTACGGGGTTACATACACCTGGGCACTACAAAAAGATGTATATTTAAAGAAAAAGTATTTTAAAGGTTATTAAGTGAATAATACAAAATAATGGCGATTATATATTTTTATTGTACTTTAAATTAAAAGAAAAAAAGATTTAAATATATTTTAAACGTAAGCATTATTTTTTTATCGGGTTAAATGGACCACTGATGAAAAATTATGGCGCCACCTTGTCTGCAGGATGACTTCACAACAAATAATCCAATCTGCAAAAATAAAAATTAATCTTGTAAAATAATGTAGTGGTTAAAAATTGTCGAAGGAATTTTTTTTTTTCAAAAATAAAAAATTTACGGTGTTTCAAACTTCACTATGCAATTTTCGACTAGAACATTTTTGTTTAATTATTTATAAATATTATAAATGCGTATATATATATATATATATATATATAT